>WNWK01050403.1:0-12849 GCA_009830355.1 Cherax destructor | reverse complement strand
AAAAAAATGCAATAAAATCAAGTTTTATAGCATTTTTGAATATTTATTAATTATTTATATATTTTTAAAAAATCCCATTAAAAATCTATAAAAATCAATATTTTTATAGAATATTTCATATTATTTTCGAAAAGTACATGAAACATTAAAAAGCTCAGAAAAATGTGCTAAAATCGCATTTTATGGCATATTTCGACGTTTTAGAGCGGTTCATGCTTTTCTGACAAAACTCATTTTTTAGCTAAAATACTTAAATTTTCACACTTTTAAATCGAATTTCTACTGCAATTGAAATTTAGGGGAAAAGTAAGCAAAATTTTATGATTTTTTTTTAGGAAGCTTACTCATAGGTATATTTTATCTAAAAAAATAGTTTTTCAGAAAATCCGTGAAAATAAATTGAATCGTCAAAAAATGCAATAAAATATCGTTTTATAGCATTTTTGAATATTTATTAATTATATACATATTTTTAAAAAAAACATTAAAAATCTATAAAAATCAATATTTTTATAGAATATTTCATATTATTAACGAAAAATACATGAAACATTAAAAGCTCAGAAAAATGTGCTAAAATCGTATTTTTATTGCATATTTCGATTTAGAGCGGTTTAGTGCTTTTCTGGCAAAACTCATTTTAGCTAAAATACTTAAATTTTAACACTTTTAAATAGAATTTCTACTGCAATTGAAATTTATGGGAAAAGTAAGCAAAATTTTATGATTTTATTTGGAAAGCACTTATAGGTATATTTTGTCTAAAAATAGTTTTCCCGAAAATCCTTGAAAATGCCTTGAATCGTCAAAAAATGCAATAAAATAACGTTTTATAGCATTTTTTAATATTTATAAATTATTTACATATTTTAACAAAAATCCCATTAAAAATCTATAAAAATCAATATTTTAATAGAATATTTCATATTATTTTCGAAAATACATGAAACATTAAAAGCTCAGAAAAATGTGCTAAAATCGCATTTTATAGCATATTTCGACGTTTTAAAGCGGTTTGAGTGCTTTTCTGGCAAAACTCATTTTTAGCTTAAATACTTATATTTTCACACTTTTAAATCAATTTTCCCTGCATTGAAATTTAGGGAAAAAGAAAAGCAAAATGTTATGATTTTCTTTAAGGAAGCTTACTCATAGGTATATTTTATCTAAAAAAATAGTTTTTGAAAATCCTGAAAATGCCTTAAAACGTCGAAATATGCAATAAAATCGATTTTAGCACATTTTTCTGAGCTTTTTAATGTTTCATGTATTTTCGAAAATAATATGAAATATTCTATAAAAATATTGATTTTTATAGATTTTAATGGGATTTTTAAAATATGTAAATAATTTATAAATATTAAAAATGCTATAAAACGTTATTTTATTGCATTTTTTGACGATTCAAGGCATTTTCAAGGATTTTCTGAAAAACTATTTTTTAGATAAAATATACCTATGAGTAAGCTTCCTAAAAGAAAATCATAAAATTTTGCTTACTTTTCCCATAAATTTCAATTGCAGTAGAAATTCTATTTAAAAGTGTGAAAATCTAAGTATTTTAGCTGAAAAATGAGTTTTGCCAGAAAAGCACTCAAACCGCTCTAAACGTCGAAATATGCAATAAAATACGATTTTAGCACATTTTTCTGAGCTTTTTAATGTTTCATGTATTTTTCGAAAATAATATGAAATATTCTATAAAAATATTGATTTTTATAGATTTTTAATGGGATTTTTTAAAAATATATAAATAATTAATAAATATTCAAAAATGCTATAAAACTTATTTTATTGCATTTTTGACGATTAAGGCATTTTCAAGATTTTCTGAAAACTATTTTTTAGGTAAAATATACCTATGAGTAAGCTTCCTAAAAGAAAATCATAAAATTTTGCTTACTTTTCCCTTAAATTTCAATTGCAGTAGAAATTCTATTTAAAAGTGTGAAAATTAAGTATTTTAGCTAAAAATGAGTTTTGCCAGAAAAGCACTAAACGCTCTAAACGTCGAAATATGCCATAAATCGATTTTAGCACATTTTTCTGAGTTTTAATGTTTCATGTATTTTCGAAAATAATATGAAATATTCTATAAAATATTGATTTTAGATTTTAAGGGATTTTTAAAATATGTAAATAATTAATAAATATTCAAAATGCTATAAAACTTGATTTTATTGCATTTTTGAATTAAGGCATTTCAAGATTTTGAAAACTATTTTTTAGATAAAATATACATAAGTAAGCTTCCTAAAGAAAATCATAAAATTTGCTTACTTTTCCCATAAATTTCAATTGCAAGAAATTCTATTTAAAAGTGTGAAAATTAAGTATTTTAGCTAAAAATGAGTTTTGCAGAAAGCACTCAAACGCTCTAAACGTCGAAATATGCATAAAATGCGATTTTAGCACATTTTTCTGAGCTTTTAATGTTTCATGATTTTCGAAAATAAATGAAATATTCTATAAAAATATTGATTTTATAGATTTTAATGGGATTTTTAAAATATGTAATAATTAATAAATATTCAAAATGCTATAAAACTTATTTTATTGCATTTTTGACGATTCAAGATTTTCAAGGATTTTCTGAAAACTATTTTTAGATAAAATATACCTATGAGTAAGCTTCCTAAAGAAAATCATAAAATTTGCTTCTTTTCCCTAAATTTCAATTGCAGTAGAAATTCTATTTAAAAGTGTGAAAATCTAGTATTTTAGCTAAAATGAGTTTTGCCAGAAAAGCATAAACCGCTCTAAAACGTCGAAATATGCATAAAATCGATTTTAGCACATTTTTCTGAGCTTTTAATGTTTCATGTATTTCGAAATAATATGAAATATTCTATAAAATATTGATTTTTATAGATTTTAATGGATTTTTAAAAATATGTAAATAATTAATAAATATTCAAAAATGCTATAAAACTTATTTTATTGCATTTTGACGATTCAAGGCATTTTCAAGGATTTTCTAAAACTATTTTTAGATAAAATATACCTATGAGTAAGTTCCTAAAAGAAAATCATAAAATTTTGTTACTTTTCCCATAATTTCAATTGCAGTAGAAATTCATTTAAAAGTGTGAAATGTAAGTATTTAGCTAAAATGAGTTTTGCCAGAAAAGCACTCAAACCGTTAAAACGTCGAAATATGCATAAAATCGATTTTAGCACATTTTTCTGAGCTTTTTAATGTTTCATGTATTTTCGAAAATAATATGAAATATTCTATAAAAATATTGATTTTTATAGATTTTTAATGGGATTTTAAAATATGTAAATAATTATAAATATTCAAAATGCTATAAAACGTTATTTTATTGCATTTTTGACGATTCAAGGCATTTTCAAGGATTTTCGAAAACTATTTTTAGATAAAATATACCTATGAGTAAGCTTCCTAAAGAAAATCATAAAATTTGCTTACTTTTCCATAAATTTCAATTGCAGTAGAAATTCTATTTAAAAGTGTGAAAATCTAAGTATTTTAGCTAAAATGAGTTTTGCCAGAAAAGCATCAAACGCTCTAAACGTCGAAATATGCCATAAATCGATTTTAGCACATTTTCTGAGCTTTTTAATGTTTCATGTATTTTCGAAAATAATATGAAATATTCTATAAAATATTGATTTTTATAGATTTTTAATGATTTTTTAAAAATATGTAAATAATTTATAAATATTAAAAATGCTATAAAACTTATTTTATTGATTTTTGACGATTAAGGCATTTTCAAGATTTCGAAAACTATTTTTAGAAAAATATACCTATAAGTAAGCTTCCTAAAAGAAAATCATAAAATTTTGCTTACTTTTCCCATAAATTTCAATTGCAGTAGAAATTCTATTTAAAAGTGTGAAAATCTAAGCATTTTAGCTAAAAATGAGTTTTGCAGAAAGCATAAACCTTCTAAAACGTCTGAAATATGCAATAAAATACGATTTTAGCACATTTTTCTGAGTTTTTAATGTTTCATGTATTTTTCGAAAATAATATGAAATATTCTATAAAAATATTGATTTTTATAGATTTTTAATGGATTTTTAAAAATATTAAATAATTAATAAATATTAAAAATGCTATAAAAGAATTATAATTTTTTGACGTATTTCAAATTTCAAGGATTTCTAAAACTATTTTTTAAGATAAAATATACCTATGAGTAAGCTTCCTAAAGAAAATCATAAATTTTGCTTACTTTTCCCATAAATTTCAATTGCAGAGAAATTCTATTTAAAAGTGTGAAAATCTAAGTATTTTAGCTAAAATGAGTTTTGCAGAAAAGCATAAACCGCTCTAAAACGTCGAAATATGCCATAAAATGATTTTAGCATATTTTTCTGAGTTTTTAATGTTTCATGTATTTTCGAAAATAATATGAAATATTCTATAAAAATATTGATTTTATAGATTTTTAATGATTTTTAAAATATGTATAATAATTAATAAATATTAAAAATGCTATAAAACTTATTTTATTGCATTTTTGACGATTAAAGGCATTTATCAATGATTTTGTGAAAAACTATATTTTAGATAAAATATACCTAGAGTAAGCTTCTAAAAGAAAATCATAAAATTTTGCTTACTTTTCCCATAAATTTCAATTGCAGTAGAAATTCTATTTAAAAGTGTGAAAATTAAGTATTTTAGCTAAAAATGAGTTTTGCCAGAAAGCACTCAAACCGCTCTAAAACGTCGAAATATGCAATAAAATACGATTTTAGCACATTTTTCTGAGCTTTTAATGTTTCATGTATTTTTCAAAATAATATGAAATATTCTATAAAAATATTGATTTTTATGATTTTTAATGGGATTTTTTAAAAATATGTAAATAATTTATAAATATTAAAATGCTATAAAACGTTATTTTATTGCATTTTTTGACGATTCAAGGCATTTTCAAGGATTTTGTGAAAACTATTTTTTTAGATAAAATATACCTATGAGTAAGCTTCCTAAAAGAAAATCATAAAATTTTGCTTACTTTTCCCATAAATTTCAATTGCAGTAGAAATTTATTTAAAAGTGTGAAAATTAAGTATTTTAGCTAAAAATGAGTTTTGCCAGAAAAGCACTCAAACCGCTCTAAAACGTCGAAATATGCATAAAATACGATTTTAGCACATTTTTCTGAGCTTTTTAATGTTTCATGTATTTCGAAAATAATATGAAATATTCTATAAAAATATTGATTTTTATAGATTTTTAATGAGATTTTTTAAAAATATGTAAATAATTAATAAATATTCAAAAATGCTATAAAACGTTATTTTATTGCATTTTTTGACGATTCAAGGCATTTTCAAGGATTTTCGAAAAACTATTTTTAGATAAAATATACCTAGAGTAAGCTTCCTAAAAGAAAATCATAAAATTTTGCTTACTTTTCCCATAAATTTCAATTGCAGTAGAAATTCTATTTAAAAGTGTAAAATCTAAGTATTTTAGCTGAAAAATGAGTTTTGCCAGAAAAGCACTCAAACCTCTAAAACGTCGAAATATGCATAAAATACGATTTTAGCACATTTTTCTGAGCTTTTTAATTTTCATGTATTTTTCGAAAATAATATGAAATATTCTATAAAAATATTGATTTTTATAGATTTTTAATGGGATTTTTAAAAATATGTAAATAATTAATAAATATTCAAAAATGCTATAAAATCTGATTTTATTGATTTTTTGACGATTTAAGGCATTTTCAAGGATTTTCTGAAAACTATTTTTTAGATAAAATATACCTATGAGTAAGTTCTAAAAGAAAATCATAAAATTTTGCTTACTTTTCCCAAATTTCAATTGCAGAGAAATTCTATTTAAAAGTGTGAAAATTAAGTATTTAGCTAAAAATGAGTTTTGCCAGAAAAGCACTCAAACCGTTCTAAAACGTCGAAATATGCCATAAAATCGATTTTAGCACATTTTTCTGAGCTTTTTAATGTTTCATGTATTTTCGAAAATAATATGAAATATTCTATAAAAATATTGATTTTTATAGATTTTTAATGGGATTTTTTAAAAATATGTAAATAATTAATAAATATTCAAAAATGCTATAAAACGTATTTTATTGCATTTTTGACGATTCAAGGATTTTCAAGATTTTCGAAAACTATTTTTAGATAAAATATACCTATGAGTAAGCTTCCTAAAGAAAATCATAAAATTTTGCTTACTTTTTCCATAAATTTCAATTGCAGTAGAAATTCTATTTAAAAGTGTGAAAATTAAGTATTTTAGCTAAAAATGAGTTTTGCCAGAAAAGCACTCAAACCGCTCTAAAACGTCGAAATATGCAATAAAATACGATTTTAGCACATTTTTCTGAGCTTTTAATGTTTCATGTATTTTCAAAATAATATGAAATATTCTATAAAAATATTGATTTTTATAGATTTTTAATGGATTTTTAAAATATGTAAAATTATAATATTAAAAATGCTATAAAACGTTATTTTATTGCATTTTTGACGATTAAGGATTTTCAAGGATTTTCGAAAAACTATTTTTTAGATAAAATATACCTATGAGTAAGCTTCCTAAAAGAAAATCATAAAATTTTGCTTACTTTTCCCATAAATTTCAATTGCAGTAGAAATTTATTTAAAAGTGTGAAAATTAAGTATTTTAGCTGAAAATTTTTTTTTTTTTTTTTTTTTTTTTTTTTTTTTTTTTTTTTTTTTTTTTTTTTTTTTTTTTTTTTTTTTTTTTTTTTTTTTTTTTTTTTTTTTTTTTTTTTTTTTTTTTTTTTTTTTTTTTTTTTTTTTTTTTTTTTTTTTTTTTTTTTTTTTTTAAATATTTTCCCTAAATTTCAATTGCAGAAATTTATTTAAGGAAAATGTATTTTAGCTAAGATTTTCCAGAAAAGCACTCAAACTTAAACGTCAAATATGCAAAATACGTTTTAGCACATTTTCTGACTTTATGTATTTTTTCAAATAATATGAAATATTCTATAAAATATTGATTTTTATAGATTTTAATGATTTAAAAATATAAAATTTAAATATTAAAATGCTATAAAACTTATTTATTGATTTTGACGATTTAAGGATTTTCAGATTTTCTAAAATATTTAGATAAAATATACATGAGAAGTCCTAAGAAAATCATAATTTGCTTACTTTTCCCTAAATTTCAATTGCAGAAATCTTTTAAAAGGTGAATTAGTATTTTAGTAAAATGAGTTTCAGAAAGCACTCAAACCGCATAGAAAATATTTTAGAATTTTTCTAGCTTTAATGTTTCATGTATTTGAAAATAATATGAAATATTCTAAAAATATTGATTTTTATAGATTTAAGGATTTTAAAATATGTAATAATATAAATATTCAAATGCATAAACGTATTTTATTGCTTTTTGACGATTCAGCATTTAGATTTTCTGAAAATATTTTAGATAAATATACCATGAGTGTTCAAAAGAAAATCATAAAATTTTGCTTATTTTCCATAAATTTCAATTGCAGAGAAATTTATTTAAAAGGTGAAAATTAATTTTAGCTAAAATGAGTTTTGCGAAAGCATAACCTTAAACGCAATATGCATAAACGATTTAGCACATTTTTCGAGCTTTTAATGTTTATGTATTTTTCAAATAATAGAATATTCTATAAAATATTTTTAGATTTTAATGGATTTTAAAATATAAATAATTTAATATTAAAAATGCTATAAACGTTATTTTATTGCATTTTGACGATTAAGGTTTCAGATTTTCAAACTATTTTAGATAAATATACCTATAAGTTCAAAGAAAATCATAAATTTGCTTACTTTTCCATAATTTCAATTGCAGAGAAATTCATTTAAGTGTGAATTAGTATTTTAGCTAAAATGATTTGCCAGAAGCACTCAAACCGTTAAACGTCGAATATGCAATAAAATACATTTAGCACATTTTCTGAGTTTATGTTTCATGTATTTTCAAAATAATATGAAATATTCTATAAAAATATTGATTTTTATGATTTTTAATGGATTTTTAAAAATATAAATAATTATAATATAAATGCTATAAAACTTATTTTATTGATTTTGACGATTTAAGATTTAAGATTTTGAAAACTATTTTAGATAAATATACCTGAGTAAGTTTCCTAAAGAAAATCATAAAATTTGCTTACTTTTCCATAATTTCAATTGCAGTAGAAATTTATTTAAAAGTGTGAAATTAAGTATTTTAGCTGAAAATGAGTTCAGAAAAGCACTAAACGCCAAAACGTCAATATAAAAACGTTTAACATTCAGCTTTTCATGTATTTGAAAATATATGAAATATTCTAAAATTGATTTATGATTTTTGATTTAAATATTAATAATTAATATTCAAATGTATAAACTATTTTATGTTTGGATTAGCATTCAAGTTTTTAAATATTTAGATAATATACGAGTAAAAGAAATCAAATTGTATTCCAAATTCACAAGAATTTATTAAAGTGAATTTAGCTAAAATGAGTTTTCGAAAGACCAAACCGCAAACGCAATATGCAAATGATTTAACATTTGCTTTAATGTTTATTATTTGAAATATATGAATATTCAAAGATTATAGATTAATGATTTAAATATAAAATATATATAAAAAACTTTATTGCTTTAATGATTAGTTTGAAAACTAAAAAATCAAAAATTTATTTCCATAACAACAGAATCATTATAAAACAAGCATAACCTAAAAGCAATGCATAATGTTTTAGCAATTTTCTGTTTTCATTATTTTTCAAATATGAATATTATTATTTAGATTTTTAATGATAAATATTAAATAATAAAAAAATCTATAAACTTGATTATATTTGAGTAGATTTCAGATTTAAACTATTTGATAAATATACAGAGTAGTTCCTAAGAACAAATTGTATTTTCCTAAATCAATTGGAATTTATTTAAAGGAATTTTTGCTAAAATTTATTTTCTAAATTCAATTGGAGAATAAGGTGAATGTATTTATAAATGAAGTTGCAGAAAGCACTCAAACTCTAAAACTCGAATATGCATAAAATCGATTTTAGCACATTTTCTGAGCTTTTATTTTCATGTATTTCGAAAATATATGAAATATTCTATAAAAATATTGATTTTTATAGATTTTAATGGATTTTAAAATATAAATAATTAATAAATATAAAATGCTATAAAACGATTTATTGATTTTTGACGATTTAAGCATTTTCAAGGATTTTTGAAAAACTATTTTTAGATAAAATATACCTATAAGTAAGCTTCCTAAAAGAAAATCATAAAATTTTGCTTACTTTTCCCATAAATTTCAATTGCAGTAGAAATTTATTTAAAAGTGTGAAAATCTAAGTATTTTAGCTCAAAAATGAGTTTGTCAGAAAAGCACTCAAACCGCTCTAAAACGTCGAAATATGCAATAAAATACGATTTTAGCACATTTTTCTGAGTTTTTAATGTTTCATGTATTTTCGAAAATAATATGAAATATTCTATAAAAATATTGATTTTTATAGATTTTTAATGGATTTTTTAAAAATATTAAATAATTAATAAATATTCAAAATGCTATAAAACTTGATTTTATTGAATTTTTTGACGATTTAAGGCATTTTCAAGGATTTTTCGAAAAACTATTTTTTAGATAAAATATACCTAGAGTAAGTTTCCTAAAAGAAAATCATAAAATTTTGCTTACTTTTCCCTAAATTTCAATTGCAGTAAATTTATTTAAAAGTGTGAAAATCTAAGTATTTTAGCTAAAAATGAGTTTTGCCAGAAAAGCACTCAAACCGCTCTAAAACGTCGAAATATGCAATAAAATACGTTTTAGCACATTTTTCTGAGCTTTTCATGTATTTTTCGAAAATAATATGAAATATTCTATAAAAATATTGATTTTTATAGATTTTTAATGGATTTTTTAAAAATATATAAATAATTAATAAATATTCAAAAATGCTATAAAACTTGATTTTATTGCATTTTTTGACGATTTAAGGCATTTTCAAGGATTTTCTAAAAACTATTTTTTAGATAAAATATACCTATGAGTAAGCTTCCTAAAAGAAAATCATAAAATTTTGCTTACTTTTCCCATAAATTTCAATTGCAGTAGAAATTCTATTTAAAAGTGTGAAAATCTAAGTATTTTAGCTGAAAAATGAGTTTTGCCAGAAAAGCACTCAAACCGCTCTAAAACGTCGAAATATGCAATAAAATACGATTTTAGCACATTTTTCTGAGTTTTAATGTTTCATGTATTTTCGAAAATAATATGAAATATTCTATAAAAATATTGATTTTTATAGATTTTTAATGGGATTTTTAAAAATATGTAAATAATTAATAAATATTCAAAAATGCTATAAAACTTTTTTTGCATTAGATTACATTTTAGATTTTTAAAAACTTATTTTTTTTAGAAAAATATACTATAGTAAGTTCTAAAGAAAATCATAAAATTTTGCTTATTTTCCAAATTTCAATTTTCAGTGAAGAAATTTATAAAAGTGTGATATCAAGTATTTTAGCTAAAAATGATTTTGCAGAAAAGCACTAAAACGCTTAGCAATTTTATTCATTAAATTTTCTGATTTTAAAAAATTGATTTCAAAAATATTATTCTAGATTTTTAATGATTTTAAAGTTAAAATTAAAATTAAACTGTATATTTTCGAAAATAATATAAATATTCTTAAAAATATTGATTTTATAGATTTTTAATGGGATTTTTGAAAAATATGTAATAATTAATAAATATTCAAAATGCTATAAAACATATTTTATTGCATGACGATTAAGTCATTTTCAGGATTTTCTGAAAAACTATTTTTAGATAAAATATACCTATAGTAAGTTCCTAAAAGAAAATCATAAAATTTTGCTTACTTTTCCCATAAATTTCAATTGCAGTGAAATTCTATTTAAAAGTGTGAAAATCTAAGTATTTTAGCTAAAAATGAGTTTTGTCAGAAAAGCATAAAACCGCTTAAAACGTCGAAATATGCATAAAATCGATTTTAGCACATTTTCTGAGCTTTTTAATGTTTCATGTATTTTCAAGAAATAATATGAAATATTCTATAAAAATATGATTTTTATAGATTTTTAATGGGATTTTTAAAAATATGTAAATAATTATAAATATTCAAAATGCTATAAAACGTTATTTTATTGCATTTTTACGATTTAAGGCATTTTCAAGGATTTTCGAAAACTATTTTTAGATAAATATACCTATAATAAGTTCTAAAGAAAATCATAAAATTTTGCTTACTTTTCCCTAAATTTCAATTCAGTAGAAATTATTTAAAAGTGTGAAAATGTAAGTATTTTAGTAAAAATGAATTTTGCCAGAAAGCACTCAAACCGCTCTAAAACGTCGAAATATGCAATAAAATACGATTTTAGCACATTTTCTGAGCTTTTAATGTTTCATGTATTTTTGAAAATAATATGAAATATTCTATAAAAATATTGATTTTTATAGATTTTTAATGGATTTTTAAAAATATGTAAATAATTATAAATATAAAAATGCTATAAAACTTATTTTATTGCATTTTTTGACGATTAAGGCATTTTAAGGATTTTGAAAAACTATTTTTTTAGATAAATATCCAGTAAGTTCTAAAAATTGATATTTAAATTTATTATATTATTATTTTAAAATTAATAATATAAACATAAACTTACGTTTTGATAAGTTTTAAAGAATTTTAAAATTTAATTTCCTAAATTTAATTGTTTAAAATTTTTAATGAAATTAAATTTTAGTAAAAATATTTCAAAAGCTAAAACGTTAGTTTTTGCAATAAGCGTTTTAGATTTTAACTTTTTAGATTTAAAATATATGAATATTCATAAAAATATAATTTTGTTTTTTAAGATTTTTCAAATAAAAATAATTAAAATTTAAAATGATAAATATTTTAAAATTTGATTTAAGGATTTTCAATTTCTAAAACATTATTTGATAATAAAAATCTAATATATTCTTATAAGAAATAATTTTGTATTTTCAAATAAATTAAATTTCAAAAAATTTTTTAATTTTTAAATTAGTTTTTAATGTAAATGATTTTCAAAATATAAACGCAAACTAAATATGCAAAATACGATTTACCATTTTCTAGATTTTAATTTCATGTATTTTGAAAATATATGAAATATTCTAAAAATATTGATTTTTTGATTTTAATGGGATTTTTAAAAATATGTAAATAAAAATATTAAATGAAAAATTTTCGAAAATATTGATTCTAAAATATGATATATTTAATTTTTAATTGTATTTTATAAATATTATGAAAAACGATATTATTATCAAGATTTTAGGATTTTTGAAAATATTTAGATAAATATACAGTAATTCTAAAAAAATTAAAATTTTTATTTTCCCATAAATTTCAATTGAGAAATTTTTATTAAAAGTGTGAAAATTAAGTATTTTAGCTAAAAATGAGTTTTGTCAGAAAAGCACTAAAACCGCTCTAAAACGTCGAAATATGCAATAAAATACGATTTTAGCACATTTTCTAGCTTTAATGTTTCATGTATTTTCAAAAAATATGAAATATTCTATAAAAATATTGATTTTTATGATTTTTAATGGGATTTTTAAAAATATGTAAATAATTTATAAATATAAAAATGCTATAAAATTATTTTATTGCATTTTTTGACGATTTAAATTTTAAATTTTCGAAAATTTAATAAAATATACCTATATAATTTCTATAAAATTAAAATTTTGTACTTTTTCAAAATTAATTGAAATTTCTATTAAAAGTGTGAATTTATTTTGCTAAAAATATTGCAAACATAAAGTCAAAATAATTAAAAATACGATTTTACAAATATAAAATT
>WNWK01050402.1:0-12849 GCA_009830355.1 Cherax destructor | reverse complement strand
ACGCCCTTCCTTATTGGGGAGAGGGTTTAAACACACCCCATGGGCTGCCTCACCAACCAGCAAACCCATCTTGTTAAGGGTTTGGTGATCGGGGCCCCATCACCAAATCAACAACTTGGTTCACCAACTAATGTGGGTCTGGCAATGGTAAAGGTGATGTGGATTCCCCCCCACATGTTTGCCATTGTCATTCCCACCTTGAGCTGGTTGTTGTACGGTCGCCCTGTCTATTGGCTGCTGTTTTGCCTTGACTACCGTGGCGTGCACTAACACTACTCTCTTTGTACATAGTGTACATAACTGTATAAATATTTGGTGAAGGAAAATACAAAACTCATATATGTATAATTGCTTAGTGAAGGAAATACAATTCAAAGCATTTTTCTACTTTGTTTCTTTGCTCCAAGCTCCCTTTTACACTCAGGATAACAGGCCTTTGAACCTGAGGTTGTAATACCTACTGTATATAGTGTGTGTGGAAATGGAAGTTAATACCAATAAAATGGAATAAATTGATATCAGATTGGAGGAAGTGAATGCATTCAGATATTTGGGAGTGGGTCTATGAAAGAAGCGGTGAACCATAGAATTGATGAGGGGAAAAAAGGTGAGTGGTGCTCCGAGGAGTCTGTGGAAATGAAGAAATTATCCATGGAAGCAAAGAGGGGAATGTATGAGAGTATAGTGGTATCAACACTCTTATATGGGTGTGAAACATGGGTGGTGAATGTTGCAACAAGGAGAAGGCTGGAGGCAGAGATGTCATGTCTGAGAGCAATCTGTAGCTTGGAGATTAGAAGGAGGTGCAGGGTTACTAAAAGTATTATCCAGAGGGCTAAAGTGGGGTTGTTGAGGTGGTTCAGACATTTAGAGAGGATGGAACAAAATAGAATATCTTGGAACTTGGAGGGCATATAAATCTGTAGTGGAGGGAAGGTGGGGTAAGGGTCGTCCTAGAAAAGGAGGTTTTGTGTGCAAGGGGCTTCAACTTCCAGTAAACATGCATTAGCGTATTAGATGGGAGTTAGTGGAGGCAAGTGATTTTAATGACTCTGCGGTGCTGTTAGAGTGTGAGCAAAGTAACATTTATGAAGGAATTCAGGGAAAATTGCTTAGCTGGACTCAAGTCTTGGAAGTGGGGAAAGACAGTGCCTGTACTCTGAAGGAGGGGTGAGGATGTTGCAGTCACAGGTTATCTGTATTGTGATGTCTGCTCACTTCTGGAAAGATTGAATGAATGACAAAGAATGTTTTCTTCTTTGCATCACTCAGCCATTGAGGTAAAAAAAATAAAAGTTCTGCACTCTGAATTTAAAGAATTGTAGTACAGTGGTACTCAGAGTTTCGATTTTTTTCGTTCCCGAACTTTTGAAAAACCTTTCCTAACAAATTTGTTCCCATAAGGAATAATGCAAATTAGATTAGTCCGTTTCAGACTCCCAAAATTACACTTACAAAAGCATTTACAATAATACACTTACATAATTGTTCGAGTTGGGAGCAGTACGAAACTCGGGGTACCACTGTATATGTTTGCAAACAAAAATCAATGAATAATTTTCAGTGAACTTATATTGCATCATATTGTTTGTTAAAACATGATATATTTTTTGTTCTTTTTGTTATTTTATGAATGAACTTTTATCTGTTTTCAAGTTCCTATTAATATCATAAATGTTAAAACATAAAACTATGTAAATTTTAAGTACATATAGACTAGGTTTTGTCCGAAAAGCTATGTATCTTTTGGGCCTTCAGATTACTGCACATTTTACTGATGTTTGTATGTATTTGTAATGTTTGGCATAGGTCCTAACATGAAACAAACCATGGCAGGTAGTTGCCAGATTGAAGCAGTTAGCAATCTCTCTAAGGGTCACATTGCAATTCCAGGAGCAACAAAAATAAAAATATAGAAATCAAACAATCAATCTCATGAGTTCAACATTAATTTTATTGCAATACTGCCCAAGTGCTCAATATTGTTAAAAAAGCTCAAACAGTACCCTCACAGTTTGTTAAAACTGGTTTAAGCATGCAGAATATTTAGATTAGCTGTGCAGTGCATATGAGCAACCATTATTAGCGGAACACCTTAAAATACTGTACAGACGTTACCCTACTTACGAACATTCGGGAATATGAACAGACTGCCGTGTTAGTTATAGTTAACCCTTTCAGGGTTATTGACGTACTAGTACGGCTTACGCCCTGGGGTTATTGACGTACTAGTACGCCTAAATTCTAGCGCCCTGAAATCAAGCAGAAACAGGCTGTTAGGCCTAGATGTGACAGAATGTGTCTGTGCGGTCAGTGTGCGCAGTATAAAAAAAATTCCTGCACCACACAGTGCATAATGAGGAAAAAAAACTCTGACCGTGTTTTTGGTTTAAAACAGCGACTTTGCAGTCTATTTCCGTATGGTATTTATTGATGTATTCTCGTTTTCTTGGTCTCATTTGATAGAATGGAAGATATATTACAGAAATAGAGATGATTTTGATTGGTTTGACAATGACAAGTACCTTGAAATTGAGCTCAAAGTAGCGACAATGTTCGGTTTTTGACGATGTTCAAGAGTAAACAAATCACACCATGCGTCCAATACACATCAACTGGTGAGTCTAATATTAATGCACAAGTGCTCTGATATTATTTATACCCTTTTTACAATGATACAGTTGTATACATAACAGTAAATCTTCTATTTTTTTGTGAGAATAAAAATTCAAAATGAAAAGCAAAAGTAATGTAAGAGGGGCCTGGAAACGTGACTAATGAACAGAGAAGATGTTATTTTAGTGCCAGGAATATCTGCCTTGTTTATTCTGGACTCTATTTTGAAATTGGCATCATTTGAAATTTGTGTGAAATTGGCCAAATTGCCATTTTCTGACCACTATTTTGGGTAGTTGTAATTGGTAAATAGGCGGTTTCTTGTACTCAATCGATAGAAGAAATGGAGTTCTAGCGAAATAGCTATAATTTTAGTAGACTGAAACATTGGAATTTGCCAAAAATAGGGCTCAAAGTGGGCGAAATCGCTGATGCGTAAATGTCATCCATACCGATAACTTCGCGAAAGCATAATTCCGTTAGTTTTCGATCAAATTTAATAATTTTTGTGTCGTTATGATCGGAAAAACATTCTCTATCATTTCATAAGAATTATTTTTTTTTTTAAATTCTTGGACCCTGAGAACGAGTTTCGGAGACCCCCCTTGGACCCTGAAAGTGTTAAAGAAGTTTTTTATTACAGTATGTATTTATTATTAAAATATGCTTTAGTATAAAGAACTGTCATGTCTGAGGGCAATGTGTGGTGGGAATATAATGCAGAGAATCCGTAGTTTGGAGATTAGGAGGTGTGGGATTACCAAAACTATTATCCAAAGGGCTGAGGAGGAGTTATTGAGATGGTTTGGACACGTAGAGAGGATGGAACAAAATAAAATGACTTCGAGAGTGTATAAATCTGTAGTGGAGGGAAGGCGGGGTAGGGGTCGGCCTAGGAAAGGTTGGAGGGAGGGGGTAAAGGAGATTTTGTGTGTGAGGGGCTTGGACTTCCAGCAAGCGTGCGTGAGCGTGTTAGATAGGAGCGAATGGAGACAAATGGTTTTTAGGACTTGATGTGCTGTTGTAGTGTCAGCAAGGTAACATTTATGAAGGGATTCAGGGAAACCGGTAGGCTGGACTTGATTCCTGGAGATGGGAAATACAGTGCTGGCGGCACTCTGAAGGAGGGGTGTTAATGTTGCAGTTTTATAACTGTAGTGTAAGCATGCCTCTGGCAAGACAGTGATGGAGTGAGTGATGATGAAAGTTTTTCTTTTTCGGGCCACCTTGCCTTGGTGGGAAACAGCCGATGTGTTAATAAAAAAAAAAATTAAGAACCGTACATTACTGATACTGTACAATATTGTCTTTAAGTTTTCAACGAACAATGGCACAGAGAGAGAACAATAATAATAATGATAATACAGTATTAAAAATGCTAATAATAATCATAACAATAGAAAAATGGCAAAATAACAACTTACAAACAATTCAAGATACGAAAAGCCTTCTGGAACGTAACTTGTTCGTAAATTGGGGGGGCGTCTTTATATGCAACCACTATTCATAAATGCTAACCACCTGACTTTCATATACGTATGTAGTTGTTCTACAGTCAGCAATCACCTTTTGCAGATTAGATCCATAAAAGATGATAGATCCCAATGCTTAAGTGCAAAGCAGCTGTGAAAACCATCAAGTATGTATAGGAAATAGTAAGTTGAATTACTGTACATAGGGTATTTAATATTTATTTATTACTCTTAAAAACTCACCTTATACAGAATACAAGATATCAAATTAGTCATTCTGAATTTGGATCCAATATCCAGGAGCTGATGCCAAGATAGCAACCTGGGCCCCCGCACAAGAATATGATGAATTTTTCCACTACAAGACATTTCTGCAGGAAAGCAGTTTTCTTTTGAGATTCTGCAATGCAACACTTACAGTTAATTAAAACACCCATACTTATTTAATAGGGAGTGGGTTTATATGACATACTGGTACTGTCAACAGTAGCTACCATATATGTATATAGTAAACATTGAATGAATACAGCACATATGAAAAGCAATCAAATAAAATACTGTACTGTTATTAAACCCTTGACTTGAGAAAATATTTGAACCCAAGTACTGAAGCCTTGCAAACTCAGCCTAAGATGACAGTTACTCCATTTACTTTTAAAAGGGAAGGAAAATTATTTTCTGTATGCCAAACAGAGATGAAGATTTTATTTAAATTTTTTTACCTAGAGGGTTAGTAAACCAGAATAACCCAACAAATCATCTATTGTTTATTTCCACCATGGTCCTTTAAACCTCTTCCCTAAGATGCAACCATATACAGTTCTAAGAATAGGTATGATTGGGCCTACAGGGTTAGGAGGAAGTGTAACTGGCAAGATGCAAGTTAAGAGGCAAGACAAGGAGCTAGGACTCAACACCTACAACCCCACACAGGTGAGAATATACGTATAGGCGAATACGGCAGTCGATTAACACCCAGATACTGTAAATTGAACTGTTCATTGAACCCAGCTCCTTCAGAAGCGAGCCAAAGGTGCTACCATTTAGCCACAAGCCGCCTGCTTAGATGACTTAACACAGTGGTCAGAGCTTCAGCTTACAACCAAAAGTTTCCATGTTTCATTTTTAATGAAAGCCTAACATGTAATTCTTCTGTAATTGCTCTTTTATCATTAGCAACTTTTTTATTGTATACTTATGATTGTAGCTAACTGCACAAGAAGCCTTACTTAATATGCTATGTCTAGTTCTTAAGTAGCATGTAAGCCTAACGATTATTTGCCCTAAACGCATTGTATAATTAGTGGCTTTTTTGTGCCCACCATTGTATTAATACATTCAAACTATGTATTATTTATACGGCTTAAGAGTATGTATACCTGGAGAGGGTTTTGGGAGTCAACGGCCCCGCAGCCCGGTCTGTGACCAGGCCTGATCAATCAGGCTGTTACTGCTGGTCGCACGTAACTTGACATATGAACCACAGCCCGGCTGGTCAGGTACTGACTTTAGAGTGGAACCTCGGTTTTTGTATGCCCTAGTTTGTATGTAAAACTAGAGTTATTCTCTATAAAATGTAGTATTTTTTGTTAATATTTTTGGGTGTCTGGAACGGATTAATTGGATTTATACATCATTTCTTATGGGAAATATTAACAAAAAATACATTTTATAAAGAATAACTATACAGTGGAACCTCGGTTTTCGTTTGCCCTGGTTTTCGTCGAGGCAGTGGAGATGTCGTGTCTGAGGGCAATGTGTGGTGTGAATATAATGCAGAGAATCCGTAGTTTGGAGATTAGGAGGAGGTGTGGGATTACCAAAACTATTATCCAGAGCTGAGGAGGGGTTATTGAGATGGTTTGGACATGCAGAGAGGATGGAACAAAATAGAATGAATTCAAGTGTGTATAGATCTGTAGTGGAGAGAAGGCAGGGTAGGGGTTGGCCTAGGAAAGGTTGGAGGGAGGGGGTAAAGGAGGTTTTGTGTGCGAGGGGCTTGGACTTCCAGCAAGATAACATGAGCGTGTTAGATAGGAGCAAATGGAGACAAATGGTTTTTAGGACTTGATGTGCTGTTGGAGTGTGAGCAAGGTATCATTCATGAAGGGATTCAGGGAAACTGGTAGGCCGGACTTGATTCCTGGAGATGGGAAGTACAGTGCCGGCACTCTGAAGGAGGGGTGTTAATGTTGCAGTTTTAAAACTGCAGTGTAAGCATGCCTCTGGCAAGACAGTGATGGAGTGAATGATGATGAAAGTTTTCTTTTTCAGGCCACCCTGCCTTGGTGGGAAACGGCTGATGTATTAATAATAAGAAAAAAATTATTTCTAAAGGGTCTATTTTTTTTAAGGTTCTTCCTACATACCTAACTACTGCTAGGCCAAAGTGTTCCCTTATTGTGCCCACTGCACCTTTGCTTTTCACTGGGTAAAGGACCCCAATGGAAATAAGTCACTCTGTCTGACTTTTTTGTGTTATCCTAGGTTCTCTACACATATGTTGCTATGTATGATAATCTATTTAACTGTATTTGTGTATACCTGAATAAACTTACTTACTTACTTACTATTTGGCACTTCTTCCCATATCTCTCACTCCAGTATGTTATGGCAGTGTGCAGATTTGGGACAAGGCCCTCAAGTACTTTCCAGGTACATATATATTATGTATCTCTCTCCCCTCTGCTCCAGTGAGTACATATTGCTCAAGATCCAAACTGCACACTTACAAATATGAGTATGCAACTAGGCAAAACTCTCACCTCACACATTGAGTGTACATGGTTCGATCCCCGGCTGAGTGAAAACATTGGGCATGTTTCCTTACATCTGCTGTCCCTGTTCACCTAGCAAGTATGTAGGTACCTGGATATTAGTTGACTGATGTGGTTCACACCCTGGAGGACAAAACTGAAGGACCCCAATTAAAATAAAACAGACAGTCCTCAATGACACACTAAATTTCTTGAGTTATCCTGGGTGGCTAACACTCCAGGTTAAAAATACGAACAAAATCTCATGAGTGAGAGTGGTTGGATTTGAGTGGGACTCGCGCATGGGTGAATGGAATTATCAAAGCTTGTTTCTTGGGTAGCATTGAAAATTGGGTTGAGCAAATATTCTGTTAGTGGGACGGATTGTGAAGGACCTGCCTAGTATGGGCCAACAGGCCTGCTGCAGTTTTCCTTCTTTCTTATGTTCTTATGTTATCAGCATCTTACAGTAAATAAAAAAATACTTGCACACACTGAGGGGATGATATACTGTTGGAGTTTGAGGACACATGGTAATCACATACTCAAAAAGGTCATAAGATATGAAAGAACAGCTTAAAATATTTAGTACCATACAATACTATACTTTCAACATGGGGAACAAAAAGCAACAGGGAAGGATAGCGCCTAATTACTGCCTCTCCTCACTTAACAACGAAGTTCCGTTCCTAAGACCACGTCGGTAAACGAATTCGTTGCTAAGTGAGGAGCATACTACGTATAATGGTAGTGGGTTTGTGTTAACCATCTTTGATATTGTTTTAATGTCACCTTTGCACCATTTATATCATTTCTGGTATATTTTTAAATGTTTATACAGTAGTGTACTGTATATTGTAATAAACAGAACAGAGGATATCAGCTCTAATATACATTATTCAGGTATGCATAGTGGTCAGAGAGCCCGTTGTAAGTCCGAGTCGTTGGTAAACGAATACGTCGCTAAGTAAGGAGAGGCAGTACTATCACCAAGAGCCAATCGCCAGCATTAAAATAGTCACTGAGAAGGGATGATAAGCACATTTAGTATAATAAAAGATGCACAAAAGCTGACAAGGAAGGCTTCCTATCCCTATCAGGCTTGTAGAACAAACAGTGATAGCTATAACTATCGAAGAACAGCTGTTAAAAAAGATATATGGCATGCTGGAAAGTTTTTCTTTATAGTAACAGAGCAATGGTTTTTATTTAGGCAATCACTGTATAACATACATTAATTTTTTTTACAGTGATCAGGACACTGATGGTAGTAGCACTCATATATGCATTATACTATGTAGAATTAACCTAGTATGACACATAAGATAAGATAAGATTTCTTCGTATTTTTAACCCCGGAGGGTTAGCCACCCAGGATAACCCAAGAAAGTCAGTGCGTCATCGAGGACTGTCTGTCTTATTTCCATTGGGGTCCTTAATCTTGTCCCCCAGGATGCGACCCACACCAGTCGACTAACAACCCAGGTACCTATTTGCTGCTAGGTGAACATGACAACAGGTGTAAGGAAACACGTCGAAATGTTTCCACCCGCCGGGAATCGAACCCGGGCCCTCCGTGTGTGAACCGAGAGCTCAAGCCACCAGACCACCGGGCCACCCACAATGGTCAAATAATTGCTGGAAGCATAAAAACTTTGATTAAATACTGAAGGCAGCACACAAGAACACTGCCCTTGTACCTACAAATAGGAAATCAAACACTAACTTAAGTGTGCATGCATGTAATTAAGTAAATAAATGGTATAATTATAGAAAAGTGTTACAACCGTAGGGGTCAAGCCAGGTTTGAGGACTACAAACAGAGCATAAATCTATTTCATGTAAAGCTTACAATGGTTACAAAAGGTAAGTGGCATGGGATTAAAGCCTAATGGAAAGCCAATGAATATGACTTTTCAAGTTATCAAAGGGTAATTTACACATATGTTATTAAGCAAGATAATTGAGACCACTAAAATGCATAATTGTATTTATTTTACCTCAAAAAAAACCTACTAGGATTTTATCTTCTAAGACTTAAAAATTATTTTACAATGCACAGTTGACCTAGTACTTTGGTCTGATCCAAGGAAAGGAAGGGTAACTAATTCCTTTGAGAAAAGCCATTAACTAATAACAAGCAACCCCATTTTTAAGTAAAAAAAAAAAAAAAGTGGTAATATACTTAAAAAGCTTACTTTATGGTATGACCGAGAGCCATCAGGCGACCCTCCACAGCAGCAACCTTCTCCCCCATGGCATTAGCTGACACTGCAAGAGTTGTGGCATTAGCTTGATCTGGCACTGCAATTGCTGTGGCACTAGCTTGATCTGGCACTACAATTGCTGTGGCACTAGCTTGATCTGGCACTGCAATTGCTGTGGCACTAGCTTGATCTGGCACTACAATTGCTGTGGCACTAGCTTGATCTGGCACTGCAATTGCTGTGGCACTAGCTTGATCTGGCACTGCAATTGCTGTGGCACTAGCTTGATCTGGCACTGCAATTGCTGTGGCACTAGCTTGATCTGGCACTGCAATTGCTGTGGCACTAGCTTGATCTGGCACTGCAATTGCTGTGGCACTAGCTGATCTGGCACTGCAATTGCTGTGGCACTAGCTTGATCTGGCACTGCAATTGCTGTGGCACTAGCTTGATCTGGCACTGCAATTGCTGTGGCACTAGCTTGATCTGGCACTGCAATTGCTGTGGCACTAGCTTGATCTGGCACTGCAATTGCTGTGGCACTAGCTTGATCTGGCACTGCAATTGCTGTGGCACTAGCTTGATCTGGCACTGCAATTGCTGTGGCACTAGCTTCATCTGGCACTGCAATTGCTGTGGCACTAGCTTGATCTGGCACTGCAAGAGCTGTGGCACTAGCTTGATCTGGCACTGCAAGAACTGTGGCACTAGCTTGATCTGGCATTGCAATTGCTGTGGCACTAGCTTGATCTGGCACTGCAAGAACTGTGGCACTAGTTTGACCTGGCACTACAAGAGCTGTAGCACTAGCTTGACCTGGCACTGCAAGAGCTGTAGCACTAGTTTGACCTGGCACTGCAAGAACTGTGGCACTGGCTTGACTTGGCATTGCAATAACTGTGTGCAACAGGTCAGCAACTCGGTGTTCCAGGCAACACAACTCACGGCTCCATCCAGGTTGCAGTGTCTGACATCTTCTGTCTAATTGTGGAGTCTGAACACACGGTACTTGCAGTGACAGTGAGTCTCTTTCTTCCCCTTGTCACAGTGAGAACTATGTATGTTACAGTGTGACCTATGTTATGGTATAAGAGCGTCACAGCAGGGGTGAAGCCTTGATGTTTCTGGTCTCATCTTTAAACTTGCCTCTCTCTCTCCTTCCTCAGCCACTACCGGCCTAAACTTATTATCAGTTTTAACTAACACAATATCACTTATTTTCAATAAATACGCTCCATGTGTGATTATTTTTTTAAATGTTTAACAATGTGGTTAGTTCAGTAGCAGTGGAAAGATAACATAGAAATTATTTATTCATAGTAGTTTGGGAATTTTGCGTATTGTATATTTTGTCTCGTAAAGGTATCTACTGTAGTTTATTTAAATTATTACTGCAGGGAAAATATAAAAGAAGTGAGAAAATGATTATGACTGCCTGTGACGTTAGTGTAACATGTTTAGTTTTAAAAATGTAAAGCAAAGCAATTTAGGGCTTTAAATAAAAAATCATCTCATCTCCCAAACTTAACTAAACTAACACTTTACTATGCCTGTAATCATTCAACCAGTTTAAAACTACTCAAGTAATTCATATTAACTGAAGACCACTAAATCAATCTAAGATATTAATACACACTTAAAATTGTGCTGTTATAATACTCTGCCCGAAATGCCTAGCATGTCCAGGCATGCCCAGGTATGCTAACGGCCATCTTTGTAATTATTATTGTATTTAAATGTAATGTAAACCAAACATTATAAGCTTTACAAGGAAATAAAATTATCATTATCATCATTAATATAAATCTTAATAATTATAAAAAAAATTTGCTACCTCTCTTTTGTAATAATGTAAAATAATGACTAATATTATTATTATAATCAAAAGAAGCGCTAAAAATGAATAAAAAATTTCCACTCCATAACCTGTCTAGTTTTAACTAAATCTCTATCTTTACGTAGTCTGTATTATTATAATCAAAGTGCTAAACTACGTAGTCTGTACTGGTCTTTTGATTATTATTATTACAATCAAAAAGAAGCGCTAAACCAAAGGGACTGGTCTTTTGAGCTTAACAATATTTTATAATATAACATAAATCTCATTGTATAATATGCACAAAAAAATGCATGTATCCTGTGGCGGTATATTTAAAATATCTAGGCAGATATCGTCGTTCCAGGAGCTAGACCTTAATGTCCTACCGAATAAGCAGCTTTTAGTATAGTTGTATATTATAATCAAAACTAAGGGTTAAACTGTATAGTAGTATAATAAGCTATTTACATAGCTCAGGAGACATTAACAAAACAAAAAATGACGCAATAAACATACAGGGTTCACAGAGTACCTGGGGTAATAGAAGGCTCAGGTTCGATCCAATGAACGAGAGGACAGGTTCAATTCCTTATATCAAGAGCTCCCTCACCAGCATCAAGAAGCCTACTATTTTTGACACAAGGTCATACAATTATTATAATAATCAAATAGAAGCGCTAATTATTATTATTATTATAATCAAATAGAAGCGCTAAACCACAGGGGTTATACAGCGATAGAAGCGCTAAACCACAGGGGTTATACAGCGATAGAAGCGCTAAACCACACGGGTTATACAGCGATAGAAACGCTAAACCACAGGGGTTATACAGCGATAAAGCGCTAAACCACACGGGTTATACAGCGATAGAAGCGCTAAACCACAGGGGTTATACAGCGATAGAAGCGCTAAACCACAGTGGTTATACAGCACCAGGTCATACAGATTTCAGTGACATTATTATATTCACAAAAAAGCGCTAAACTTTAATTATTATTATTATAATCAAACAGAAGCGCTAAACCACAGGGGTTATACAGCGCTGCAGGTTATTGTAGGATGCAGGGAGAGTGGGTTGTAAGAGGGAGATGGATGATTAGTAGGGTATGGAGTGCAGCATGACGGTGGATAGTGCAGGGATAGAGGGTAGCGAGATCGAGGTAGAAGGGACTGAGGGAGGTGCTAGAGGTATAATCTTCAGAGTTTGTGTAGTAAGTCAGTTTCTGTCAAAAAGTCAACAAGAGAGTCAGGATTAAAGTAGGGTCCATCTGCAAGAAGGGAAGGTAAAGAAAGGGCCGCAGAGCGAAGACGTCGTTGGAGGTAAATTCTGCGTGCTCGTTGATAGAGTGGGCAGTTCAGCAGAATATGTCGAACAGACACTGGAACCTGACAATGCTCACAGAGAGGGGCAGGGAGCATCTCCATGAGATACCCGTGAGTAAGACGAGTGTGGCCGATGCGAAGACGGGAGAGTGTAGTCTCCCAACCTCGACATTGGTGACAAGAAGAAGGCCAGAAACCTATAACCGGTTTAATAGAATGAAGTTTGTTATTCATCAGGTCAGACCAGCGTTGTTGCCAACGGGTGCGAAGGTGGGTAGCAATGACCGCAAAATAGTCCGTGAAAGGAACACCTCTATATGAAACTGGAAGGTCATGTACTGCTGACCGCGCAGCAGTGTCTGCCTGTTCATTGCCCTGTACGTCAACATGATCAGGGACCCAACAAAAGACAATATCTTTATGCTTGCTAAAGATACGGCGTAACCAAAGGTGGATACGAAGAACTAGGGGGTGAGGTGTATCAATTTTACGGATAGCCTGTAAAGCACTAAGGGAGTCTGAAACGACCACAAATGGTGATACAGGCATAGATGCAATACGGATAAGTGCCACAAGAATGGCATACAATTCAGCCGTAAATATGCTAGCCGAGGGTAATAGATGCCCTCGTACGACGCTGTCCGGAAACACTGCT
>WNWK01050401.1:7500-12849 GCA_009830355.1 Cherax destructor | reverse complement strand
GATATGAGTCTCACTGTGTCTGCTGTGGATGACTAGTTGATATGAGTCTCACTGTGTCTGCTGTGGATGACTTAGCTGATATGAGTCTCACTGTGTCTGTGTGATGACTTAGCTGATATGAGTCTCACTGTGTCGTGTGGATGACTCTGATATGAGTCTCACTGTGTCTGTGGATGACTAGCTGATATGAGTCTCACTGTGTCTGCTGTGGATGACTTAGTTGATATGAGTCTCACTGTGTCTGCTGTGGATGACTTAGCTGATATGAGTCTCACTGTGTCTGCTGTGGATGACTTAGCTGATATGAGTCTCACTGTGTCTGCTGTGATGACTTAGTGATATGAGTCTCCTGTGTCTGCTGTGGATGACTTAGCTGATATGAGTCTCACTGTGTCTGTGTGGATGACTTAGCTGATATGAGTCTCACTGTGTCTGCGTGGATGACTCAGTTGATATGAGTCTCACTGTGTCTGCTGTGGATGACTTAGCTGATATGAGTCTCACTGTGTCTGCTGTGGATGACTTAGCTGATATGAGTCTCACTGTGTCTGCTGTGGATGACTTAGTTGATATGAGTCTCACTGTGTCTGCTGTGGATGACTTAGCTGATATGAGTCTCACTGTGTCTGATGTGGATGACTTAGTTGATATGAGTCTCACTGTGTCTGCTGTGGATGACTCAGTTGATATGAGTCTCACTGTGTCTGTGTGGATGACTTAGCTGATATGAGTCTCACTGTGTCTGCTGTGGATGACTCAGTTGATATGAGTCTCACTGTGTCTGCTGTGGATGACTTAGCTGATATGAGTCTCACTGTGTCTGCTGTGGATGACTTAGCTGATATGAGTCTCACTGTGTCTGCTGTGGATGACTCAGTTGATATGAGTCTCACTGTGTCTGCTGTGGATGACTTAGCTGATATGAGTCTCACTGTGTCTGATGTGGATGACTTAGCTGATATGAGTCTCACTGTGTCTGCTGTGGATGACTCAGTTGATATGAGTCTCACTGTGTCTGCTGTGGATGACTTAGCTGATATGAGTCTCACTGTGTCTGCTGTGGATGACTTAGCTGATATGAGTCTCACTGTGTCTGCTGTGGATGACTTAGTTGATATGAGTCTCACTGTGTCTGCTGTGGATGACTTAGCTGATATGAGTCTCACTGTGTCTGATGTGGATGACTTAGCTGATATGAGTCTCACTGTGTCTGCTGTGGATGACTCAGTTGATATGAGTCTCACTGTGTCTGCTGTGGATGACTTAGCTGATATGAGTCTCACTGTGTCTGTGTGATGACTAGTGATATGAGTCTCACTGTGGTGTGATGACTCAGTTGATATGAGTCTCACTGTGTCTGCAGTGGATGACGTAGCTGATATGAGTCTCACTGTGTCTGCTGTGGATGACTTAGTTGATATGAGTCTCAATGTGTCTGATGTGGATGACTTAGCTGATATAAGTCTCACTGTGTCTGCTGTGGATGACTCAGTTGATATGAGTCTCACTGTGTCTGTTGTGGATGACTTAGCTGATATGAGTCTCACTGTGTCTGCTGTGGATGACTCAGTTGATATGAGTCTCACTGTGTCTGCTGTGGATGACTTAGCTGATATGAGTCTCACTGTGTCTGCTGTGGATGACTTAGCTGATATGAGTCTCACTGTGTCTGCTGTGGATGACTCAGTTGATATGAGTCTCACTGTGTCTGCTGTGGATGACTTAGCTGATATGAGTCTCACTGTGTCTGTTGTGGATGACTTAGCTGATATGAGTCTCACTGTGTCTGCTGTGGATGACTCAGTTGATATGAGTCTCACTGTGTCTGCTGTGGATGACTTAGCTGATATGAGTCTCACTGTGTCTGCTGTGGATGACTTAGCTGATATGAGTCTCACTGTGTCTGCTGTGGATGACTCAGTTGATATGAGTATCATTGTGTCTGCTGTGGATGACTTAGCTGATATGAGTCTCACTGTGTCTGCTGTGGATGACTTAGCTGATATGAGTCTCGCTGTGTCTGCTGTGGATGACTTAGCTGATATGAGTCTCACTGTGTCTGCTGTGGATGACTTAGCTGATATGAGTCTCACTGTGTCTGCTGTGGATGACTTAGCTGATATGAGTCTCGCTGTGTCTACTGTGGATGACTTAGCTGATATGAGTCTCACTGTGTCTGCTGTGGATGACTTAGCTGATATGAGTCTCGCTGTGTCTGCTGTGGATGACTCAGTTTATATGAGTCTCACTGTGTCTGCTGTGGATGACTTAGTTGATATGAGTCTCACTGTGTCTGCTGTGGATGACTTAGTTTATATGAGTCTCACTGTGTCTGCTGTGGATGACTTAGCTGATATGAGTCTCAATGTGTCTGCTGTGGATGACTTAGCTGATATGAGTCTCAATGTGTCTGCTGTGGATGACTTAGCTGATATGAGTCTCAATGTGTCTGCTGTGGATGACTTAGCTGATATGAGTCTCACTGTGTCTGCTGTGGATGACTTAGCTGATATGAGTCTCGCTGTGTCTTCTGTGGATGACTTAGCTGATATGAGTCTCAATGTGTCTGCTGTGGATGACTTAGCTGATATGAGTCTCACTGTGTCTGCTGTGGATGACTTAGCTGATATGAGTCTCACTGTGTCTGCTGTGGATGACAGTCTCATATGTCAGTAGTATTACCAAATCCATTCAAGAACCCCACACGACACAGATTCTAGTATGGTCTGTGAAGGATGGTACAGTACTATCATTATTATGAGAATGGGAGAGATAAATGGGACGAGTATTAAGCCTCAGGGGGAGACAGAACGTTTCATTTATCAGCCTCTGATTTCACTCTATTTACTATTATTCTTTTGGTTCTATTAATTATGAAGTTAACTAGGCATCTGTCCACCTCTCCAGTTATTCCTTCTGCAAGCATTTTATGGACAATTACACAATGATCACACTTGTTCAGGGCTTTTGCGCACTGCGTATACATTTACCTTGTCGTCCAGAGCATGCAGGACCATGTCGTAATAATTCAATAGTTGCGACAGGGAGGAGCGACCAGTTGTGAACCCATACTGACCCGGGTTGTGGAACTGCTACAATTCAATGTGATTAGCAATCTTGCTTTTTGAAACCCTCTAAAAGATGTTGATATTGTGGGATGTTAATGCTATCGGTCTATAGCTTTTTTTTGCCATTGCTTTACTGCCACCTTCGTTGAGTGAGGCAATACCAGTGGTTTTAATAACTCTTGGTTGTTGAGTGAGGCAATACCAGTGGTTTTAATAACTCTGGGATGTTGAGTGAGGCAATACCAGTGGTTTCAATAACTCTGGGATGTTAAGTGAGGCAATACCAGTGGTTTTAATAACTCTGGGATGTTAAGTGAGGCAATAATAGTGGTTTTAATAACTCTTGGATGTTGAGTGAGGCAATACCAGTGGTTTTAATAACTCTGGGATGTTGAGTGAGGCAATACCAGTGGTTTTAATAACTCTGGGATGTTAAGTGAGGCAATACCAGTGGTTTTAATAACTCTGGGATGTTGAGTGAGGCAATACCAGTGGTTTTAATAATTCTGGGATGTTGAGTGAGGCAATACCAGTGGTTTTAATAACTCTGGGATGTTGAGTGAGGCAATACCAGTGGTTTTAATAACTCTGGGATGTTGAGTGAGGCAATACCAGTGGTTTTAATAACTCTGGGATGTTAAGTGAGGCAATACCAGTGGTTTTAATAACTCTGGGATGTTGAGTGAGGCAATACCAGTGGTTTTAATAACTCTGGGATGTTGAGTGAGGCAATACCAATGGTTTTAATAACTCTGGGATGTTGAGTGAGGCAATACCAGTGGTTTTAATAACTCTGGGATGTTGAGTGAGACAATACCAGTGGTTTTAATAACTCTGGGACGTTGAGTGAGGCAATACCAGTGGTTTTAATAACTCTGGGATGTTGAGTGAGGCAATACCAGTGGTTTTAATAACTCTGGGATGTTAAGTGAGGCAATACCAGTGGTTTTAATAACTCTGGGATGTTGAGTGAGACAATACCAGTGGTTTTAATAACTCTGGGATGTTAAGTGAGGCAATACCAGTGGTTTTAATAACTCTGGGATGTTGAGGGAGGCAATACCAGTGGTTTTAATAACTCTGGGATGTTGAGTGAGGCAATACCAATGGTTTTAATAACTCTGGGATGTTAAGTGAGGCAATACCAGTGGTTTTAATAACTCTGGGATGTTGAGTGAGGCAATACCAGTGGTTTTAATAACTCTGGGATGATTCCTGTGTCTAGGTTCCGTCTATGTGTATCATTCAAGGTGTGGAATATTGCTTTCTTGCAAGTCTTGATGAATATGGAATTCCAGGAGTCTGGGTCTGGGCTGGAGTGCTTGGGCATGCAATCAATGGCTTCTTCGAAGTCAAGAGTTGCTTCAGTTATATCAAAGATCAAGGAGATGTCTGATGAGTTTGGAGTCTCGCTCATTATGATCTCATTTGAGACGTCGATCTTATTTTAGGTTGATCAATGGCTCACTAAACACTGAGTCGTGCTCACAGTTAACTATTTCAATCATTTCTTTGTTATGCTCAGTGTCTGCTCTATCGTCTTTAATCATAAGCCAGACACTGAGCAAAAGTATTCTGGATTTCTCTCAGTTTCACTTTTATGGCTTTAATCTTTCTGTCTCTTTTATGTATGTATGTACTCACCTAGTTGTGGTTGCAGGGGTCGATTCATAGCTCCTGGCTATGTATGTGTATGTGTGTACTCACCTAGTTGTGGTTGCAGGGGTCGACACTTAGCTCCTGTCCCCGCCTCTTCACTGAGCTACTAGGTCCTCTCTCTATGAATGGCCTGTGAGACCTGGTCGTAATGGGAATTGAACCAAACACACTCAGCAGTAGACTATAATGTATATTTTGCCTTCACCCACTATATACAGGTATGTACACTATGTACAGATAGAATAATAAGTGTACACGACGGTGACAGACGGCAAAGCAGAAGCCAGAGAGAGTGCACCGTGCTCAACCAGCAGGTAGGCAAGTCTGCCAATGCTTACCACAAGTGAACCACGTTGCTTCAGCTCTGGCTGGCTTCCTTGTGATTGGTCAATGAACCAAGGTACTGATTTAACGACGAGTACCCTATTGATCATTAAATCCTTAGCACCCGGTTCGCTGGTTGGGAGGCAGCCTATATGGGAGTGTGACATAGGCCGAATAAATTACAACGTACTCTTTGCATGTCACAGTGTGTGTGTGAGAGAGAGAGAGAGAGAGAGAGAGAGAGAGAGAGAGAGAGAGAGAGAGAGAGAGAGAGAGAGAGAGAGAAAGGGGGGGTGTA
>WNWK01050401.1:0-2500 GCA_009830355.1 Cherax destructor | reverse complement strand
AGTTAACACTGACAAGAGTAACACTAACAAGAGTTACACTGACAGAGTTAACACTAACAAGAGTTAACACTAACAAGATTTAACACTAACAGAGTTAACATAACAAGAGTTAACACTACAAGAGTTAACACTAACAGAGTTACATAACAAGAGTTAACACTGACAAGAGTTAACACTAACAAGAGTTAACACTGACAAGAGTTAACACTAACAAGAGTTAACACTAACAAGAGTTAACACTGACAAAGTTAACACTAACAAGAGTTAACACTACAAGAGTTACACACTACAAGAGTTACACTAACAAGAGTTAACACTGACAAGAGTTAACACTAACAAGAGTTAACACTAACAAGAGTTAACACTAACAAGAGTTAACACTAACAAGAGTTAACACTGACAAGAGTTAACACTAACAAGAGTTAACACTAACAAGAGTTAACACTGACAAGAGTTAACACTAACAAGAGTTAACACTAACAAGAGTTAACACTAACAAGAGTTAACACTAACAAGAGTTAACACTAAAAGAGTTAACACTGACAAGAGTTAACACTAACAAGAGTTAACACTAACAAGAGTTAACACTAACAAGAGTTAACACTAACAAGAGTTAACACTGACAAGAGTTAACACTAACAAGAGTTAACACTAACAAGAGTTAACACTGACAAGAGTTAACACTGACAAGAGTTAACACTAACAAGAGTAAACACTAACAAGAGTTAACACTAACAAGAGTTAACACTAACAAGAGTTAACACTGACAAGAGTTAACACTAACAAGAGTTAACAGACAAGATTAACATAACAAGAGTTAACACTAACAAGAGTTAACACTGACAAGAGTTAACACTAACAAGAGTTAACACTAACAAAGTTAACACTAACAAGAGTTAACACTAACAAGAGTAAACACTAACAAGAGTTAACACTAACAAGAGTTAACACTAACAAGAGTTAACACTAACAAGAGTTAACACTAACAAGAGTTAACACTAACAAGAGTTAACACTAACAAGAGTTAACACTAACAAGAGTTAACACTAACAAGAGTTAACACTAACAAGAGTTAACACTAACAAGAGTTAACACTAACAAGAGTTAACACTAACAAGAGTTAACACTAACAAGAGTTAACACTAACAAGAGTTAACACTAACAAGAGTTAACACTAACAAGAGTTAACACTAACAAGAGTTAACACTAACAAGAGTTAACACTAACAAGAGTTAACACTAACAAGAGTTAACACTAACAAGAGTTAACACTAACAGAGTTAACACTAACAAGAGTTAACACTAACAAGAGTTAACACTAACAAGAGTTAACACTAACAAGAGTTAACACTAACAAGAGTTAACACTAACAAGAGTTAACACTAACAAGAGTTAACTACTAACAAGAGTTAACACTAACAAGAGTTAACACTAACAAGAGTTAACACTAAAAGAGTTAACACTAACAAGAGTTAACACTAACAAGAGTTAACACTAACAAAAAGAGTTAACACTAACAAGAGTTAACACTAACAAGAGTTAACACTAACAAGAGTTAACACTAACAAGAGTTAACACTAACAAGAGTTAACACTAACAAGAGTTAACACTAACAAGAGTTAACACTAACAAGAGTTAACACTAACAAGAGTTAACACTAACAAGAGTTAACACTAACAAGAGTTAACACTAACAAGAGTTAACACTAACAAGAGTTAACACTAACAAGAGTTAAACACTAACAAGAGTAAAACACTAACAAGAGTTAACACTAACAAGAGTTAACACTAACAAGAGTTAACACTAACAAGAGTTAACACTAACAAGAGTTAACACTAACAAGAGTTAACACTAACAAGAGTTAACACTAACAAGAGTTAACACTAACAAGAGTAAACACTAACAAGAGTTAACACTAACAAGAGTTAACACTAACAAGAGTTAACACTAACAAGAGTTAACACTAACAAGAGTTAACACTAACAAGAGTTAACACTAACAAGAGTTAACACTAACAAGAGTTAACACTAACAAGAGTTAACACTAACAAGAGTTAACACTAACAAGAGTTAACACTAACAAGAGTTAACACTAACAAGAGTTAACACTAACAAGAGTTAACACTAACAAGAGTTAAGAGTAAGAACATTGGCAGTAGGTGCAGCAGTAGGAGCATCAATTATGTGGGAGTTATGTACTGAGTAATACCCAGGTGAAGGAGCCAATATTCCCTGGATAATAATGTAGAGAAGCTAATAAGGTTTGGTGGTGGTAGTGGTGGTGGTAGTGTGGTGGTGGTAGTGTGGTGGTGGTAGTGTGGTGGTGGTGGTAGTGTGGTGGTGGTAGTGTGGTGGTAGTGTGGTGGTAGTGTGGTGGTAGTGTGGTGGTAGTGTGGTGGTGGTAGTGTGGTGGTGGTAGTGTGGTGGTGGTAGTGTGGTGGTGGTAGTGTGGTGGTGGTAGTGTGGTGGTGGTAGTGTGGTGGTGGTATGTGGTGGAGTGTG
>WNWK01050400.1:0-12851 GCA_009830355.1 Cherax destructor | reverse complement strand
CAAAAAAATACCCCCCAATATTCAAAGCCTAAAACTACTCACCATAAAAAAACATTCACACATATAATTGTGCCTACTACATACATAGACCTCTACATTCTAATATAAACCCTCCACTCAAAATTCTCCTCACCAACCTTAATAGGACCCATGACCATAACACAAGAAACAGATCACATTTGATGTACCCCGCATCCATAGCAACCTAAGTAAAAATTCAATGCACATAAAGGGCCCCAGTAAATACAAAAATAACCTTGTCTCAGAATCATTTTAAGACTCTTCTCAAAAACCACCTACTCACCCTACCTTAAATACTGTAATCAAAAATACTCATTATTTCCTATAAGATAATTCCATTTTTATTATAATTTTTAAATAATATTACTTTAAAAAATGCTCAGTATTTTTGTTCCTATAAGATAATCTCAATTTGTACTATTATAACATTGTAATATTACCACCTACTCACCATAAACTAAATACGTATTCGGTAAATTACTTTAAAAAAATACTCAATGTCATTTTCCCCCAAAAAATTTCAATTTTTACTATTAACTACCATCCTACTAAACACTTGCTGGAATGTAGTGTCACCATATTATAATTAACCCAATGAAATATCATCATATTATGTACATAGTCCATAAGTTTTTAGATTAAGCTGCCCGTTATGCCCTGGCATGTCAGTGGCTCTCCTTGCACTTCTATGTAAATCTCTATGTAAAATTGCGAAGAAATAAAAATTATTATTATTATTATTATTATTATTATTATTATTATTATTATCTAGGTAGTAGGTTGGCAGACAGCAACTGCCCAGGGAGGTACTACCGTCCTGCCAAGTGAGTGTAAAATGAAAGCCTGTAATTGTTTTACATGATGGTAGGATTGCTGGTGTCTTTTTTCTGTCTCATAAACATACAAGATTTCAGGTATGTCTTGTTACTTCTACTTACACTTAGGTCACACTACACATTCATGTACAAGCATACAGTGGTACCCCGACTTACGATATTTTTTCATTCCAGAATGCTGTTCAAGTGCCATTACCAAACGAATTTATCCCCATAAGGAATGATGTAAAATAGACTAGTCCTTTTAGACCCCCAAAATTACACTTACAAAAGCATTTAAAAAAAATAAACTTACATAAAAGGGTGAGTTTGGGGACCATCGTAAGTCGGGGTACCACTGGGTTTTCTTCTATTTTCTTACTAGTTCTTGTTCTTATTTCCTCTTATCTCCATGGGGAAGTGGAACAGAATTCTTCCTCTGTAAGGCATGCGTGTCGTAAAGAGGCGACTAAAATGCCGGGAGCAAGGGGCTAGTAACCACTTCTCCTGTATATATTACTAAATGTAAAAGGAGAAACTTTCGTTTTTCCTTTTGGGCCACACCGCTTCAATGGGAAACGGCTGACATGTTGAAAAAAAGAAAGACTTACCTTTATTGAAGAGTTGTTATATGTTGAAAATGGGAGGAGGGTAGAGGATGGAAGAGTTACTATTGTTTGGAAGGGGAATTCCCTTCCATAGACTTCAGGTACCAAGTCTTTTTCCGGGGTTACTTCCCTTCTTTGTCTTTTACTGCCAAAGTACATTCATTACTTACTTTAAAATATTTGTAGTCTTAATGTAGGGAGAGAGGTGTGTAGTATTTATTTGTAGGAATTCAGTGTAGGTAGCCTGTAGACATAGGTACACGTATGTAGCCCCCCACCCGGGGCTTCACTACACAGCCATATTTTTACCATGTTCACTGAGTTTAATAATTTCTAACAACTACCTTTAGATGCCATCATAAACAAAGGGAAAAGTAATGAATAATTCATGCCGAGAATTGTAAACAAACGCGTATGATGGGCATTTACTGCACCAGACGCCAGATTTACAGTTTTGTCTAACGCTGCATCAGAGAATACGTAATGTTTACTCTCCACCCGACTCACCACTCGATAGCATATAAACATTGTATCAATGTTTATATGCTATATGATATGTAATGTGTTTCTTATATAATTTTGAAGAAAATATCATAGCTGGAGTAATGAAAATGTCTATATTAACCTAAAATAAAACATTTAACCTAAAATAAGACATTTGTTTGAGCTTGGTGTGGGGAAGTACCCTGCCTGGTGTGGGGAAGTACCCTGCCTGGTGTGGGGAAATACCCTACCTGGTGTGGGGAAATACCCTACCTGGTGTGGGGAAGTACCCTGTCTGGTGTGTTCTTTCTTGAATTCTAACGTGTTTCTCACCTTCTTTAGCAAAGAGCCGGCACTAGGAGCTTTCTTTGGGCCTATGGCGGCTTATTTAGCAATTGCAAGCACTAAAACAAATGAGTTAATATATACAGCACTTGAGAAAAAAGAAGTCCCACTGGGAATCTTCATTGATCTACGCAAAGCTTTTGATACAGTCGACCATGATTTACTGCTCACAAAATTAGCACACTATGGTATAAGGGGGCACCCACTCAACTACCTAAAGTCATACCTCACCAACAGAAGCCAATACGTGTACACAAATGGAGCGAACTCTTCCACACAACAAATTACAGTCGGAGTCCCTCAAGGAAGTGTCCTGGGGCCACTCCTATTCCTCATTTACATAAATGACCTACCGAATGCATCACAACTACTCAAACCCATTTTATTTGCAGATGACACAACATATGTCTTCTCTCACCCAAATCCAGTTATACTGGCCAACACTGTTAATGCCGAATTACAGAAAATATCAACATGGATGACGACTAACAAGCTTACTCTCAATACTGACAAGACCTACTTCATACAGTTTGGAAGCAAAGCCACAAATGTTCCACTTAACATAACACTCAATGGTACACCCAACACAAGACTCAGAGGGAAAATTCCTAGGAATCCACCTTGACAGTAGCCTTAAATTCCAAACACATATACAACAAATTTCCAAGAAAATCTCGAAGACAGTAGGCATATTATCAAAGATACGCTATTATGTACCTCAATCAGCTCTCCTTGCACTATATCATTCACTTATCTACCCGTATCTCACCTATGGAATCTGTGCATGGGGATCAATAACGTTAAATCACCTTAGACCACTCATAACACAACAAAAGGCCGCAGTCAGAATGATAACAAATTCCCACTCTAGACAGCATACTCCACCAATATTCAAAAGTCTCAAACTACTCACCGTAAAGAACATTCATACTTACTCTTGTGCCTACTACATATATAAAACTTTACACTCTAATATAAACCCTCTGCTCAAAACTCTCCTCACCAACTTTAATAGGACCCATGACCACAACACACGACACAGATCACTTTTTGATATACCCCGTGTTCATATCAACCTATGTAAAAATTCTATGCACATAAAGGGCCCCAGAATCTGGAATTCATTACCAGTAAATATTAAGATAATCTTGTCTAAAAATCAATTGAAGACTCAACTCAAAAACCACCTACTCACCCAAAATTAAATGATCATACTATAAACTACTTTGAAAAATGCTCATTGTTACTTTCCTATACGATAATCTCAATTTTTAATAATATGTTACTATTATGTTACCCCCTACTCATATTATAAGTTAATGTCAAAAATGCTCAATGTTATTTTCCTTAAGATAATCTCAATTCCATATTATCATTCAAGAATCTTAACACCTGTAACAATCTAATATCTAATATCATTATATAATAATTTAAACAGTAAAATTTCATCATATTGTAATTTTGAAAATAATTTTTAACTAGAATAAACTCAATAAATTTCTCTAATATTAAGTACATAGTTTTTAAGGACTAGAATAAGCTGCCCCTAATGCCATGGCATGTCAGTGGCTCTCCTTGCACTCAATTTACATTGTAACTTCCGATACCCATGTAATCTGCAATGAAATAAAATTTGTTTGTTTGTTTGTTTGAAATATCCCCAGCAGTGGCTGGGAGGCTGCTTGGACGCGTTTCATACGACCGCCGATTTTTAAGCCAATATTTTGGTGAAAAAAGTTGGCGATTTTCAAATTTGCCGATATTCAAGGGAGACGATTTTTAAGGGTCCACTGTATGTATTGGTACAGATGAGGTGCGAAGCATAATATAATCATTGTAGGTATTAGTAGTAGTACTTATTGTAGCTATGTGATAGCTTGGTTTATCGATTTGAGAAGAATTCTCGCTAAAGTGCTTTTGTAAGTGTATTTCTGGAGGTCTGAAACGGACTAACCTACTTTACATTATTCCTTATGGGAACAAATTTGTTCGGTAATGACACGAACAGCCTTCTGGAACGAATTATGGCCAAAACTCGGGGGTCCACTGTATTTTGGAGATGATGAAGCTTTATTCTGTTTGTGTTAGAAATAGTGATTAACCCTTTGAGGGTCAAGAACCTCGATCCTGAACTTGTTCTCAGGGTCGAAAAATATTAGAAAAAAAAAAAATTTCATGCCAAAATATTAAGAATAATTTTGTTAGTGTTTTAGAAAAAAAAAATTGCGATGAATACCGAGATATAGAGGCGAGAAGTTGACAGAAAGATATGATGTAGGGCGTAATGACAGTAGTTTGTTGGACTATGTATTGGTAGATAAAAGACTGTTGAGTAGACTTCAGGATGTACATGTTTATAGAGGGGCCACAGATATATCAGATCACTTTTTAGTTATAGCTACAGTGGGAGTAAAAGGTAGATGGGATACAAGGAAAATAGAAGCAGTAAGTAAGAGAGAGGTGAAGGTTTATAAACTAAAAGAGGAGGCAGTTAGGGTAAGATATAAACAACTATTGGAGGATAGATGGGCTAGTGAGAGTGTAGGCAATAGGGTCGAAGATGTATGGGGTAGATTTAAAAATGTAGTGTTAGAGTGTTCAGCAGAAGTTTGTGGTTACAGGCGAGTGGGTGCGGAGGGAAGAAGAGCGATTGGTGGAATGATGATGTAAAGAGAGTAGTAAGGGAGAAAAGTTAGCATATGAGAGGTTTTTACAAAGTAGAAGTGATGCAAGGAGGGAAGAGTATATGGAGAGAAAAGAGAGGTTAAGAGAGTGGTGAAGGAATGTAAAAGAGAGCAAATGAGAGAGTGGGTGAGATGTTATCAACAAATTTTGTTGTAAATAAGAAAAAGTTTTGGAGTGAGATTAATAAGTTGAGGAAGCCTAGGGAACAAATGGATTTGACAGTTAAAAATAGGAGAGGAGAGTTATTAAATGGAGAGTTAGAGGTATCGGGAAGCTGGAGGGAATATTTTGAGGAGTTGTTAAATGTTGATGAAGACAGGGAAGCTGTGATTTCGTGTATAGGGCAAGGAGGAATAACATCTTGTAGGAGTGTGGAAGAGCCAGTTGTGAGTGTGGGGTAAGTTAGATTCTTTATCTTTTAACCCCACACCTCTTGCCAACACCCTAGCATTCACTTCTCTTACAACTCCATCTTAAAATATGTTGAACAACCACGGTGACATCACACATCCCTGTTTGCCTAAGGCCTACTCTTACTTGGAAATAATCTCCCTCTCGCCTAGATACTCTAACCTGAGCCTCACTATTCCATACATTTGCAACATCTGCCACATTGCCCCTATCCACCCAATCATACACCTTTTCCAAATCTATAAATGCCACAAAAACCTCTTTACCCTTTTCTAAATACAGTGGACCGTCGGTTTTCGTTCACCTCCAAACTCGAACGATTATGTAAGTGGATTTTCGTAAGTGCTTTTGTAAGTGTATTTTTGGGGGTCTGACATTACTAATCTAATTTACATTTGTCCTTATGGGAACAAATTCGTTCGGTAACGCCACTCAAACAGCATTCTGGAAAGAATTTTCAACGAAAACCGAGGGTCCACTGTACTGTTTACCTATATGTTTCACTGCAAACACTTGGTCTACACAACCTCTACCCTTCCTAAAGCCTCCTTGTTCATCTGTTATCCTGCTCTCTGTCTTAATTCTTTCAATAATAACTCTACCATACACTTTACCAGGTATACTCAACAGACTTATTCCCCTATAATTTTTACACTCTCCATCTAATAACTCTCCTCTTCCGTTTTTAATTAACTATGAAATCCATACATTCCCTAGGTCTTTCTTAATGTCTTAATCTCATTCCAGAACTTTTTCTTATTCTCAGCAAAATTTGTTGATAGCATCTCACCCACTCTCTCATTTGCTCTCCTAATACATTCCTTCACCACTCTCTTAACCTCTCTTTTTTTTCTCCACATTTTCCTTTCTACTTTTATTACTTCTACTTTGTAAAGACCTGTCATATGCTAACTTTTCTCTAATTACTCTCTTTACCACATCATTCCACCAATGTCCTATTTCCACAGACTTCTGGTGAACACTTTAACACTACATTCTTAAATCTACCCCATACTTCTTCAGTCTCATTGCCTACACTCTCACTAGCCCATCTTTCTACCAACTGTTGCTTATATCTTACCCTAAGTGCATCCTCTTTTAGTTTATAAATGTTCATCTACCTCTTACTTGCTGATTATATTTTTCTTGTGTCCCATCTACCTTTTGCTCTCACTGAAGCTACAACTAAAAAATGATCTGATATCTGTTTCCACTCTATAAACATGATTAGTTTGACCAAAATGTATTGCATAATTAGTGGTTTTCTGAATCTATAATTGTACCAAATTATATCTGTATTAAAATCTGTGCTTTTGGGAGATTCAGAAGAGAAGTTACAGAGGTTAGTGGACGAGTTTCGTGGGGTTTGTAAAAGGAAATTATAAGTGAATATAGGAAAGAGCAAGGTGATAAGGACAATAAAAAATTTAGTTAATGAAAGATTGGATATCAGATTGGAGGGAGGGAGTATGGAGGAGGTGAATGTATTCAGATATTCGGGAGTGGACTTGTCAGCAGACGGGTCTATGAAAGACAAGGTGAATCATGGAATTGATGAAGGAAGTGAGTGGTGCACTGAGGAGTCTATGGAAAGAAAGAACATTATCTATGGAAGCAAAAAGGGTAATGTATGAAAGAATAGTTATATCAACTCTCTTATATAGGTGTGAAGCATGGGTGGTGAATGATGCAACAAGGAGAAGGCTGGAGACAGTGAAGGTTGTCCAAGGGCAATGTGTGGTGTGAATACAATGCAGAGAATCCATAGTTTGGAAATTAGGAGGAGTGGGGTTACTAAAAGTATTATCCAGAGGGCTGAGAAGAGGTTGTTGTGGTTTGGACATTTAGAGAGGATGGAACGAAATGGAATTACTTGTGAAGCGTATAAATCTGTAGTGGAAGGTTAGGTTCCCGAATCCCACTGAAAAGTGGAACACAGCCTTTTCTCACTTTCAAAAGCATATAAAAGCCTGATAACGTGTTTATTTTTTACTTATTATTTATTAACACATCGGCTGTCTCCCACCAAGGCAGGGTGGCACGAATATGAAAAACTTTCATCATGATTCACTCCATCACTGCCTTGCCAGAGGCGCGCTTACACTACAGTTATAAAACTGCAACATTAACACCCCTCCTTCAGAGTGTAGACACTATACTTTCCATCTCCAGGATTCAAGTCCAGCCTGCCGGTTTCCCTGAATCCCTTCATATTTCCAGGCTCACACTCCAACAGCACATCAAGTCCGAAAACCATTTGTCTCTATTCGCTCCTATCTAACATGCTCACGCATGCTTGCTGGAAGTCCAAGCTCCTTACATGCAAAACCTCCTTAACCCCCTCCTTCCAACATTTCCTAGGTCAACCCCTACCCCGCCTTCCCTCCACTACAGATTTATACACTCTCAAAGTCATTCTATTTCCATCCTTCTTCTCTACATGTCCGAACCATCTCAACAACCCCTCCCTCAGCTCTCTGGATAATAGTTTTAGTAATCTCGCACCTCCTCCTAATTTCCAAACTCCGAATTCTCTGTATTATATTCACACCACACATTGCTATCAGACATGACATCTCCACTGTATCCAGCCTTCTCCTTGTTGCAACATTAACCACCCATGTTTACACTAACATATATTAAGTGAGCAATTAATCTAAGCCTAAAAAATGCATATACAGTACAATTCTTACTTAAAAATATTTTTGTCCTTAGCTTATAGTGAGTGAATACAGTAGGCCCTCATTTAGCACGGTAGTTACGTTCCTGGAAACGTCGTGTTAGCAAAAATCGTGTTAGATAATTAAAAGAACTTAAGGGAAAAATAGGGTTACGTTCCTGAGAGTCCCCAAAAAGCCAAACAAGTTTTTTTTAGACCAACAGATCTTACAAATATAAAAGAGAATATGTAATTGTAGTTCATTATCGTGATGTATTATGTTGTTTTTACTGCTTAAGACTACAAATGTAACAGAAATAATAGTATTTACCTTAAATTGTGGGTGCTGATGTTTGTGGATGATTGTGAAGAGAGTGGAGAGTTATGCTGTGGCCCTACTGGGCTGAGGTGGATAGTAGAGATTCTGGAACTGAAGTCGATGGTTGTACTGAGTGTCTCTAACTTTAATAAAGTCATTCAGTAAGTCAGTCAAGTCATTCAGTAAGTCAGTCCATTCAGTAAGTCAGTTAAGTCATTCAGTATCATTCAGTAAGTCAGTCAGTCAAGTCATTCAGTAAGTCAGTCAGTCAAGTCATTCAGTAAGTCAGTCAAGTCATTCATTAAGTCAGTCAAGTCATTCAGTAAGTCAGTCAAGTCATTCAGTAAGTCAGTCAAGTCATTCAGTAAGTCAGTCAAGTCATTCAGTAAGTCAGTCAAGACATTCAGTAAGTCAGTCAAGACATTCAGTAAGTCAGTCAAGACATTAAGTCAGTCAAGACATTCAGTAAGTCAGTCAAGACATTCAGTAAGTCAGTCAAGGCATTCAGTAAGTCAGTCAAGACATTCAGTAAGTCAGTCAGTCAAGTCATTCAGTAAGTCAGTCAAGTCATTCAGTAAGTCAGTCAAGTCATTCAGTAAGTCAGTCAAGTCATTCAGTAAGTCAGTCAAGTCATTCAGTAAGTCAGTCAAGACATTCAGTAAGTCAGTCAAGACATTCAGTAAGTCAGTCAAATCATTCAGTAAGTCAGTCAGTCATGTCATTCAGTAAGTCAGTCAGTCAAGTCATTCAGTAAGTCAGTCAAGTCATTCAGTAAGTCAGTCCATTCAGTAAGTCAGTTAAGTCATTCAGTATCATTCAGTAAGTCAGTCAGTCAAGTCATTCAGTAAGTCAGTCAAGTCATTCATTAAGTCAGTCAAGTCATTCAGTAAGTCAGTCAAGTCATTCAGTAAGTCATTCAAGACATTCAGTAAGTCAGTCAAGACATTCAGTAAGTCAGTCAAATCATTCAGTAAGTCAGTCAGTCAAGACATTCAGTAAGTCAGTCAAGACATTCAGTAAGTCAGTCAAATCATTCAGTAAGTCAGTCAGTCAAGTCATTCAGTAAGTCAGTCAGTCAAGTCATTCAGTAAGTCAGTCAGTCAAGTCATTCAGTAAGTCAGTCCATTCAGTAAGTCAGTCCATTCAGTAAGTCAGTTAAGTCATTCAGTATCATTCAGTAAGTCAGTCAGTCAAGTCATTCAGTAAGTCAGTCAAGTCATTCATTAAGTCAGTCAAGTCATTCATTAAGTCAGTCAAGTCATTCAGTAAGTCAGTCAAGTCATTCAGTAAGTCAGTCAAGTCATTCAGTAAGTCAGTCAAGACATTCAGTAAGTCAGTCAAGACATTCAGTAAGTCAGTCAAGACATTCAGTAAGTCAGTCAAGACATTCAGTAAGTCAGTCAGTCAAGTCATTCAATAAGTCAGTCAAGTCATTCATTAAGTCAGTCAAGTCATTCATTAAGTCAGTCAAGTCATTCAGTAAGTCAGTCAAGTCATTCAGTAAGTCAGTCAAGACATTCAGTAAGTCAGTCAAGACATTCAGTAAGTCAGTCAAGACATTCAGTAAGTCAGTCAAGACATTCAGTAAGTCAGTTAAGACATTCAGTAAGTCAGTCAAGACATTCAGTAAGTCAGTCAGTCAAATCATTCAGTAAGTCAGTCAGTCAAGTCATTCAGTAAGTAAGTCAGTCAAGTCATTCAGTAAGTCAGTCAAGTCATTCAGTAAGTCAGTCAAGTCATTCAGTAAGTCAGTCAGTCAGTCCAGTCAGTCAGTAAGTTAGTCACACAAACTTATGTTTACATCTTTTTATGTGTACAAAGTAACACTTCATTACAGCCACAGGTTATGTCTTGTCTAATATCTTTTTCTTCGTTAATTCTAAGACTTAATAAATGCTTAAACATTTTCTTGCCACTTTGAGCAACACTGGTATGCCTACTGGGTGACATGATTGCTTGGCAGATACAAGATATAGTAATTTAAAAAACAAAACACAATTCACTCTCTTATTCTTGACAAACTGCTGGCGACGCGTATGGAATACGAATGCTGGGATGGTGGGGTTTGTTGGGGAGGGGTAGCCTGGGAAGGCGGGTGGTCTCCCAGTTGTTCCAACATTAGCACGGCGCTTGAGGGAATGGTTATTTGTTTTTCTTCCTGCAAACTGTAGTAAGTTTATTCAGGTATACACAGATACAGTTACAAGATTATCATACATAGCAGCATATGTGTAGAGAACCTAGGATAACCCAAACTTTGGGTTATCCTAGGTTCTCTAGGATAACACTGGGTTATCCTAGGTTCTCTAGGATAACACTTTGGGTTATCCTAGGTTCTCTACACATATGCTGCTATGTATGATAATCAATGTAACTATCTCTGTATACCTGAATAAACTTACAGTTTGTGGGAAGGAAAACAAATACCCTTTCCTCAAAGCATGAGGATTCTTACAGCGGTAAATAACCATGGGCTTACACTTGAAATCACCTGATGCATTACCCAAAAGGAGCAAGGTGAAGCGATCCTTTGCTGTCTTGAAGCCTGGTGCACTTTTCTCTTGCTGACTGATATAAGTTCATGTTGGCATTTTCTTCCAGAAAACACTTGTCTCGTCAGCATTAAACACTTGTTGTGGCTCATAGCCACCCTTAGTAGGACCCCCACTGACTCAATGGTTTAACCTAGTGCAGGCGACCGCGGGCTCAAAATTTTTCCCCTCCAGCGAATCGCGTAATATAAGGTTTACGTCGTGTTAGATAAAAATGTGCCGCAATTCTTCAATCGCGTAATACCCAAAACGCGCAACATAAAGTCGTGCTAAATGAGGGTCTACTGTATATTTATTGTAGGAAGTCTGAATATATGTAGATGAGGTATAACTGAAAACCACTGCATTAGCAGAGGGATCGGCCTAGGAAGGCTTGGAGGGAGGGGGTAAAGGAGATTTTGAGTGGGAGGGGCTTGGACTTCTAGTGTGTGTGAGCATGTTAGATAGGAGCAAGTTGAGACAAATGGTTTTTATGACTATGTGCTATTGAAGTGAGCAAACATTTGTGAAGGGTTTCAGAGAAACCGGTTAGCCAGACTTGACTCCTGGAGGTGGGAAGTACAGTGCCAGCACTCTGTAGGAGGGGTGTTGATATGTTGCAGTTTTTTAATTGAAGTGTATGTGCACCTCTGGCAAGACAGTGATGGAGTGAATGATGATGAAAGTATTTCTTCTTTTTTCAGGTCATACTGCCTCGGTGGGAAATGGTCGATGAGTTAATAAAAAATAATAAATAAGGAAGGGGTAGCAATAATGTTGAAGGATCAGTTATGGAGAGAGAAGAGGGAACATCAATGTATAAATTCAAGGATTATGTGGATTAAAATAAGGGTCGGATGTGAAAAGTGGGTCATAATAAGTGTGTATGCACCTGGAGAAGAGAGGGTGTAGAGGAGAGAGAGATTTTGGGAGATGTTAAGCGAGTGTGTAGGAACTTTAGAGCCAAGTGAGAGAGTAATCGTGGTAGGGGACCTAAATGCTAAAGTAGGAGAAGAGTTTAGAGAGGGTGTGGTAGGTAAGTTTGGGGTACTAGGTGTAAATGATAATGGGGAGCATTTGGATTGAACATATTTTAAGAAAAAGAGGATAAATAAGTATGCAAGATATGATGTAGGGTGAAATGACAGTAGTTTGTTGGACTACATATTGGTAGATAAAAGACTGTTGGGTAGACTTCAGGATGTACATGTTTATAGAGGGGCCACAGATATATCAGATCACTTTTTAGTTGTAGCTACAGTGAGAGTAAAAGATAGATGGGATACAAGGAGAATGGAAGCAGCAAGTAAGAGAGAAGTGAAGATTTATAAACTAATGGAGGAGGCGGTTAGGGTAAAATATAAACAATTATTGGAGGACAGGTGGGCTAGTAAGAGCATAGGCAGTGGGGTAGAAGAGGTATGGGGTAAGTTTAAGAATATAGTGTTAGAGTGTTCAGCAGAAGTTTGTGGTTATAAAAAAGTGGGTGAAGGAGGGAAGAAGAGCGATTGGTGGAATGATGATGTAAAGAGAGTAGCAAGAGAGAAAAAGTTAGCATGTGAGAGGTTTTTACAAAGTATTAGTGATGTAACCTAGGTAGTAGGTTGGTAGACAGCAACCGCCCAGGGAGGTACTACCGTCCTGCCAAGTGAGTGTAAAACGAAAGCCTGTAATTTTTTTACATTATAGTAGGATTGCTGTTGTCTTTTTTCCGTCTCATAAACATGCAAGATTTCAGGTATGTCTTGTTATTTCTAGTTACACAAGCATATATGTACACACCCCTCTGGGTTTTCTTCTATTTTCTTACTAGTTCTTGTTCTTTTTCCTCTTATCTCCATGGGGAAGTGGAACAGAATTCTTCCTCCATAAGCTATGCGTGTCGTAAGGGCAACTAAAATGTCGAGAGCAAGGGCAAGTAACCCCTTCTCCTGTATATATTACTAAATGTAAAGAGAAACTTTCGTTTTCCTT
>WNWK01050399.1:0-12851 GCA_009830355.1 Cherax destructor | reverse complement strand
ATTATCCCCTTCCTTTCCTAGGGGTAAAAATTTCTGTTCCTTTTTGCCACGGGCCCTTAGTATTTGGGATTTTTCCTTTGGGCCCCATGGTAGCTTTTTTCAGTTAAAAAGACTAAAACAGATGGAATAATGACAATATACTGGTATGAATGCGTGGGGTGGTGGGGGGTGGCCCTTCGCTTGTAAAAAAGCACGGGAGCCCCTGGAGGCCATTGGGGTTTAACGAAGGTCCTTAAATGTGGGGTAAACGGGCAAACATCGTATTTCAAAAATTTTCCTTACGTTATAAATATCCAACAAAAAAACAAGATGATAAATCGGAAAAGGGTTCCCCCGTAATGAGAAAAAGTTTGTGTAGTTATTGAGAAGAAAAAATAATCCCAATTTTTAATATGTTACAAATTATGTTACCCCTACTAATCAAAACTAAATCCCTAATTATTTTAAATTCCAAAATGCTCAATGTTTTTTCCCCAAGATAACCCTCAATTCCATAATCCCATTATTTAAAAAATCTAATTTATTATATAAAAATTTAAACAGAAAATTTTTTATCATTTTGAATTTTTGGGAAAACAATTTTTAACTAGAAAAAACTCAAATAAATTTCTAATTTTAAATACATAGTTTTTGTTACTAGAATAACCCGCCCCTAATGCCAGGGGCATGTCAGTGGCTCTTTTACCAATTTACTTTTAAAACTACCAATACCTATGTAATCCTACCCCACAAATTTGGCCCAATTTAATAAAAAAGGTCAGCAGCTTTTCCCAAATCCTCCCCACTAATGGGTTTACCAGTATGTCACTTTTAAAAGACACACCCTCCAACACTACCATCAAAACCCCGGGCGACGGGGGAAGGGGCCCTTTGGCCCCCGGGGGCTTTCCCCTTTAAAATCAATGATTTTCCCCCCAATGATCACAACACTTAAAACCCAATACTTTGCTGACGAAAACAACTTATGTCATCCCCCACAAAAACCTTCCAAAACCTTAACACCATTTTTTTCCAAATTAAAAAAAATAGCAAACATGATACCCAAAAAAATTTACACTAAAACTGATAAAATTTTAAAATATTATGTTTCAACAGAACAGATGATCTACAATTAAACATTAAGATCAACCCCACACCTATTGCTAGACATAACGGGGGCAATTTCCTTGGGCCCTTTTACCTTGACAGCAGCCTGAAATTCAGCAATCATATCCAACAATAACAAAAAAAGGGTTTTCCAAAACTGTGGGATTTCTCTAAGAAAAGGTATTATGTACCAAATCAGCCCTACCCACTAAAATTACCCACTATCTATCCTTACCCCACATATGCCATTTGTGCAGGGGGATCAACAGCAATTACCCACCAAAACCCAAAAAACCCAAAAAAGCCGGTAAAATTTTATCAAAACCCCCCAAAACCCCTTTAAGCACACCCCCACCCCAAAGCCCCCAAACCACCCCCGTCCAGAACATCCAATTTTATTACTTTTTCCACATTTGGGGGAAACCATTAATTCCAACCTTAACCCTGAGTTTAAAACACTTTTTTTGACATTTGGGAAGGCCCCATAGAAAAAACCAGACATAAACATTTTTAAATTTTCCCCCTTCCCACTAAATTTATAAAAAAATTTCTTCGAAAAAAGGGCCTAAAATCTGGAACCCCCTCCCCTAAAAACCCAGAACTGGAGACACAACCCCATTTTCAAAAGCCCCGCAAAACATTTTATTCATTTACGCACCCAACCGGATTTTTCCATACAAAAACTACTTTATCTTGCAATATCCACAGAAAAATACACTTATTGATATTGTTTTCCCCTTAATTTGCACAACAACTACAAAAATACACTTATTGATATCTGTGTTTCCCCCAATTTGCACAGTTCCAACCAAATTCTAATACAACTATTGCCCATAATACTTAAGCTATTCATAAGTTTCCCCTTGATATCCAATATAGAATCTATATTATGCCAATATATCACCCTTTATCTTTAAATATAAAACTAATTGCTAATTTTTATACTAATTGTTTAAATTCTCAATGTTTTTAAAATTTGTACCTAAATTTTTTAAACCTAACCTTACAATCCGTAAACCCAGATAGCTTTTGAGTAAGACCTATCATAAGACTTTTTAAAAAGCCTGGGCATGTTTGGGCATATTATTGGCCATCTTGTAATATCAACTTTAATGTATAACTATAAGTACCCCCCACCTTGTATTACATGAAATAAAGGATTTGAATTTGAATTTGAATTTGAATCTGCAACGAAAAATTTTATTTTATTTTACATTTGAAAAACAGCATTTTATATTTTCTCCAGATCATGTTATTTAAAAAAGAAAAAAGAAAAAAAGGGAAAAAAAACAATTAAAAAAAAAAAGAAATAATTACCGGCCGACCGGCAGTCACCGTTTTCCATACATACCTCTTTTTCCCGTCAACTTCAATCATCTATATTCGGAAGGACGCAGAAATGTTTTTTTAGCCTATTAGATTTAAAAAAAAACTATTATTTCATAAAAAATTTTTTTTTTTTTTTTTTTAAAAATTTTCCTAACCCGGGAGAGGGGTTAAGAATTGAGGCTCAACCCGGGAAAGGGTTAACCCATTTATAGGCTATTACATAGGGGGCAGCAGCAAGCCACAAGTCACACTGAAAAAGACCTGCAAGCAGGAGTGCCGGAAGAAGGAGACCCCCAAGCGGGGAGCCCCAAAGCAGGACCCCCCCAGCAGGACCACCTTTTGGGGTGGCCTTTCGGGGATTTGGGTAATAATAGAATGGGATTAGGTTGGTAACTTGCTGTTTTGGAGAATATTTTGGGGTAACCGAGCCCATAGCCTGGCCTGTCCTTTTTCGCCGCGTTGGTATGGTACGGGATCCTACCCCCGATCAAGGGGGCCCATAGCTTTCCCAAAGGGGGGTGACTCAGTAACGGTTAACTTGGGGATCACGTGAACAGGTGGCATGATCACGGATACAGGTGTGTTTTGAAACCCGGGTCGTGACTCCCCTAGCTACTAATGCTATCACTGAACTGCTAGTGACAGCTCTAAATTTTTTTTGTATGTCGCCCCCAATACGGTAATTTCAAACTAGAGGCAACCCGGCATTGGGGTCTGGGGCTGGGGTTCTATACAATTTCAAAATAAAAACAGTTGGGCATCATAAACCCACAAATAAAAGGGTAATTCCGGATGGGAAATTCAATAAAAGGATCTTATAAGATAATTTGTAATATATTACTATATGATATATCATGTTTCATAGGAATTAATGAGCTCAATACTGAATTTTTATAATAAAAGAGAAAAAAATTTTTTTTTGATTGATCGATCATATTCATTGATTTTTGGGATTTGGGGAAATATATTTACAAGAAGGCAGGTTTAAAGACAAGGTGATCCGGGCACTAACTATACTGTTAAATCTCAGAATTGAGAGAACGGAACACAAAATTTTTTTTTTTAATACTAAGGTGTTTTTTTAAAAACGTTGAAATAAATTTTACATTATTTATCTATACAGGTTTTTACATTTAACCCAACTCTGCTAGGTAGATTGATATATGCAAGATTATCATCTCTGGGGGGAAAAAACTCTGTTGCAATGGGAAACCCAAATTTCTGTGAGGAGGATCTAAATTGGTATTCAAAAATGATACTTGAGGATTTCTCAAACTTTTTTTAAATGGGGAATAAAATTCGGTTGATCAACTGACTGATCATTAGAGGAGATGGAAACAACAGGAGAATTGTCAGAGCTTCCATCTTCCCTTTGCAGGACTCGCCCTATCGCATACAACTTCATATGATCTAAATGCAAAACCCCCACTTTTCTAACCTTATCCTTATTGGCAAAATGTTCAACTTTAAAGGACCAACAAATTTTTGGTTTAGCCAGCATTGCAGACGAAAGTTGTCAGCATAACTCTAAACCTATTTTAACTTTTCGGTTTAGCTTGAGTTACTTTTTTAAATTCTTTTACTTATGGGTTTCACGATTCTTCAAGACACTTTTAGCTTGACTGGTATGAGTTGCAATGAAATCATGGATTGGTTGGTTTGGGTTAGAATATAACAGCTTAAGGCAAACACTTATCCCCCGTATAAGAAATATAGAGGTCACCCTTTGAAGCGAAAGCAGAATTTATTGACACTGAACATCAGGTATAACTTCATCCTGGTTGCACTATTGGGATTGATAGGGGGTCCAAGACGCGTTTTCTTATTCTTTTTCTTTCCCAACCCATTACTGGCAGGAGGGTGGGACAAGGGTTGAAAAGTAGAACGTATTTAGCACGAGATTATGTTCCCGACCGTATTGCAGTTTTGTTTTTAAACATTATCATCTTAACGACGAAAAAGATGATATTAACGGTTGGGCAGGGGGGAAAAAATTTTTACATGGTTATTTACTCCCCCAAAACCTCATGTTTTAAAAAAGGGAATTTGTTTTTTTCCTTCCATAAACAAGTTTATTCAGAACGGGGCCAGGAGCTGAGTCCGCCCCCGCAACCACAATTAGTGAGACAGTTTTACATTATCATAATAGCAGCATATGGGGGAAAACCCCGGGGGAAAACCCCAAGTCATAATGGAAATACTGTCCCCTTGATTTTTTTGGGTTATCCTATTCTCACACATATCCCCAATATAATTTCGTAACGATCGGTATACCTGAATAAACTTACTTACATTTTTAAGGAAAACAAGTAAACATTTCACAAGAAGTCTTGTTTTACTATGTTGTTGGGGTTTCAGCAAACCCCCCGCCTTACCCCCCCCACCACACGGCCCCCAGCACTGCTTTTTTTCATACCTTAAAAGTCCCCTTTCAAGCCAGCGTTTGTGAAGAATAAATAAAAAGTGAATTTGGGTTTTTATCTTGAATTAACGAAGAAAACAAAGATATTGACAAGACATAACCCGGCCGTAATGAAGTGTTACTTTGTAAAATAAAAAAATGTAAACATAAGTTTGTGTGACTGATTTACTGATGAATGACTGACTGAGTGACTGATAATTGACTGACTGACTGACTGACTGAATGACTTGACTGACTGACTGAATGACTTGACTGACTGACAATGACTTTACTGACTGACTGAATGATTACTGACTTATGAATGACTACTGACTTATAATACTTATGACTTACTGAATGACTTGACTGATTTTCGAAACTTGACATTTATGAATGGTTGACTGACTTACTGAAACTTGACTGACTATGAATGACTTGACTGACTTACTGAATGACTTGATATTACTAATGACTTGACTGGACTGACTGAATGACTTGACTGACTGATAATGACTTGACTGGGCGATAATGACTTGACTGACTGACTGAATGACTTGATTTACTTTGAATGACTTGACTATTACTGAATGACTTGACTGACTTACTGAATGACTTGACGACTTACTGAATGACTTGACTGACTTACTGAATGACTTGACTGACTTTCTAATGATTGACTGACTTACTGAATGGCTTGACTGACATGAATGGCTTGACTGACTTACTGAATGGCTTGACTGACTTACGAAGGGTTTACTGACTTGTTAGACACTCAGTTCAACCATCATTCAGTTCAAGAACTTCACTATCCACCCCAGCCCAAGGGCCAACCATCCATATCCACTCTTCACTACCATCCACAAACATCATTGCCCACAATTTGGTAAAAATACTATTTTTTTTTATTGATTTGTAGTCTTAAGCAGAATAGATCTGAAATGACTACAATTAATATCCACCAGCTCAGTGGGGCCACACCATCCTTTCCCACTCTTCATACCATCCACAAACATCATTCCCCACAATTTAATAAGAAATACTATTATTTCTATTGTTTTGTAGTTTTGCATAATAGATCATGAAATAACAAAAATTACATATCCCCTTAAATTTTTTGAAGATATGTTGGTCTAAAAACTTGTTTGGGTTTTTTGGGACCCCAAACACGATCCCTTTTTTTCCCAAAGTTCGTTAATCATTTAAACAAATTATCAACAGATTTTTTCGGGAACGTATCTATCGTGCAATGACGCCATTTATAAACAAGGAAAAAGTTTTCAAGAATCCTTTAAAAATTACTTCCATTATCTTTTAAAGGGACTTAGGAGGGTATATCTGAGATTTATTATTGAATGCTTTAGCTACTGTCTGGGCAGTTTTATCTGGTCCAACTCAAATATCTGAAATGATTGACCATCACACACAGATGTTTGTTTTTTTAAGGGAACTTTGGGAAAATTTTAGTCAACAAATCTAAACCTTTCCCCATGGTCACTAGATTGGGAAACACTTGATGGGGTTAGACCAGTAAATTGCCTTTATGTTTCATACAGAGACTACATTTAACATACTATAGTAATATCATGACAACGGGTCAAAAGTATTTAAACTGACTTGTTTTACAGAATGATCCATACCAGGGTGTGCAACACCGGACATCGTGAACTGCGAAGGCTACTTTCATAGTGATTGGGAATTACTAACTGGTAAACCCTTCCCTACTGAGTCCCAGTTGGTAGTTCGATACAGTAATTTTGGTTCAGACAAAGTCACTGATGGGGGGGGCCAAGAAGAATGAATTTCCGAAGAACAAACCCCAGACCACGGGATCTGTTTTTTGGATTCTTTACACCCCTCAGCACTAAATGGAGGATGGGGCAGTTACTCACAACATGACGTGAAAAAGCATCTGCAACTACTTTTGACTTGCCAGGTAAATGTTCAAATGTGGGGTTGAACTCTTGAAGCAAGGACCATCTGGCTATTTTCCAGTAGGTTGTTTATTCAATAAAACCCAGTGGGGGGTTCCAAGACATGAACAGAGTACAGGGGTCCTCGACATGGGTCATAACCCCAACAGACCAACACAATTATTCGAAACCAAAACCCTTTTTTCCCCTAAGAAAAAATGTTAAAAAAAAATTTTTGTTCCAGACACCCAAAAAAAATTAAAAAAAAATAAATTTAAATGATATTAATTATATTTCTACATAAGTACACTAAACAACATTATTAAAATAAAATAAATACATTATAAATAAAGAATAATAAATAACATTTATTTACCTTTATTGAAGAGAGTTGTTATCTGGAAGATAGGAGGGGGAAGGGGGGAGGGGTTATGTTTTAAAGGGATCCCCCCCATAAGGATTGGTAACAAGTCCTTTCGGGGTTATTCCCCTTTTTTTTCTTTTAATGCCACTGGGACCAGTTTTGAGAGCCCAGATCCCTTCCTAGAAAAGTAACTGTCCAGGGGCTTGTTCTGGTCCCCTTTTTAACATTTTCCTAAAGAAAAAAATGGTCTCCATGAACGGTGAGAGATCTTATTTCCCCTTTGCTCATGGGGTTTTTTTCAACAAATGGCTGCAACCTAGTCCCATAGAAAATTTTCCCTTTAATCTCTGAAGAAGTTATACCCATTTTGTCCATCCCCCTGGAATCACCCTTCTTCCCCCGATGCTGTTCGTGATGAACCCTTTTTCAGCTCTTCAGTGGTTAGGTCTCCCCTGTGGCCCCCACCAACTTTCCACATCCCACCACTCACCTAACCCGGGGTGTCCCCAATGCCACAATATTTCCAAACGGGACAGGGTCGCAGGGTCAGGGTCCCCCCCAAACCCTTTCAAAATCCCTCTTTCAACACAACCGGGCACAGTGGTCCCCAAGCAGAGTTAAAGTCCTGAAGTCACTGGCAAGCCTTACCTATAACCATGAATGGACAATACTGAAGGATTTTTCCATAACCTTTGGGGTCAACCAGTGTCTGAGGTCACTTGAAAGCACTTTTCAAACACTGTTTTTGTGTAGAGTTTTTTAAATTAGAAATGACCGCTGGTCCATGGGGTGGGTGAGAGGAGGGGTTTGAGGCAAGAATTCACTGTGATGAAATTGAAGTTCTCAGACAAAATAGTCTTGGGGAGAATGAGCAGGAGCATTGTCCAGAGGAGGCATTTGAGTCCTTCTTTTCCGGGAGGTTTTTTTTTCACAGGGGGACCAAACACCCCAGTCAACCATTCCACAAAAATGTCCTTAGTGACCCATCCCCTTGGTGTTAGCCCCAAAACACAAATTATTTTGTTAACATTGTGTTTTTTGGGAAGGGTCTGGGATTTTCATGATACACCAGAAAAAGGTTTCCCACTTTGAAACCCCACTTGCATTGCCACACATCAGGGGTTAAATGTCTTTTAGGTTTGTCCTGGCAATGCCTTTTCCTCCTGATTATTGAAGGTCCTTTTGGCATTTTTTTTCCAAAAAGGCCTGTTTATCAAAATTAAACACTTTTTAGTTAAAATTTTTTCAGTGTCTATAAAACCCTTTTGAATTCCTGACAATTTTTTTTTAGTAAATGTTTTTTCCAAGCTGGCTACCCACCATCCCCACAACCCCGTGATGCCACTTTTGTTTCTTAAACCCCCCAAAACCAGCTTCTGCGGGGTTTTAAAAATCACTGCCCAGCACTGGTTGCAGGCATTTTTCGGAAAGATCTGCATGCAACTTCCTTGCCTTTTCACAAATTCCCCCCCTGGGGAAAATTTATCACCCGTTTATCTTTTTTCCCATTGATCCACACCCAAAAACTTCTCAACCTCATCCACTGTTTCGACCCATTTTTAACATATAAACCCCCTTTTTTGCAACATTAGCTTCCTTTTATTTTTTTAAGGGTAGAGGGGATAGAGATGTGTTTTTTTTCCCTACAAACCTGGCAAGCCCCACCAAAATCGACGCCATTTTAATTTTTTACACCCTTTTCACTTGATGGTGTTCCTCACTTTCACCACAGTTGCCCACTAGGAAGTTTTACCCATGGGGACTTATTTCACAGGAAACCACTAAACCCCCAATAAAACCCAAAGAATGTTTTTGAATGTTTTAAAGAGCCAGCTGGGTAATGCCCCTTTTAATGGGAAAAACCTTTGACTGGCATCTTTTTGAAAAGCGCAGGCAGGCGGACAGGTCTGGAAGACACACAAGAAAAGGGTCAAAAAAAAAAATGACCAAAAAAACCCGAAAAAATGATATTCGGGAAAGATTTAAAAAATTTTTGGCCCCTTTTACTGGGGTATATGATGTCTCAGGGGAAATGCCCTTTAAAAACCATACCCATCAAAGCTTCTTGCTCAGAACCGAAATTTGCCCCGCCTTTGTAAGGTTTCCCAAAAATGCAACTGCTTGAATTTTAACCCGGCCTTTTCCAAGGACACCCCAATGTAAAGGAACTAGCATCAGTGGTTAGGTAGAAAGGTTTGGAAAAATCTGGAAATTTAAAAATTTGGAGAAATATTAGCTTTTTTTTTGAGTTTTTGGGAATTTTTTTTGGGAGGGAAAAATTTAAAAACAAATGGAACCCTTCAAACAACCCAGTTAGAGGAGCCAATAGAAAAAAAATTAGCAATGAATGTTTCAAAAACCCTCCCCCCCCAACAAAGAATTTTAGGGCATCAGCAGTTTGGGAGTTTTAAAACTAATACTGATTTATTTTTTTTTAAACGAACCCCTTTGAGGACTAGGGACCAAGAAACCGATTTTTCAAAAATTTGGAGGGGAGGTTTGATTTTTTAAATTAGTTTTTTTAAAACACGTCTTTTTTTGTGTTTTCCCCCCCCCTTTGGAAAAGGAAAACCACATCACCCAAATTTTAACCATAATCCTTCCAGGGGGCTCTAAAGAAAAAGGTCACAGCCCAGAAGGTAGGGGAAACTTAAACCCAAAACCCTTTAAAAAGGGGGAAAATGCCCGGGTGGAGGGGAGAATGTGGTCACCCTTTGGGTTTTCCTTTTAAGAGGGATTAAAAACCCCCTTTCAAATCTGGGGGAGAAGATTTTTTTTCCCCATGTTACGGGGGCCATTTTGAAGGAAGGGGGAAACCCATCTTGAATTTTTTTTGTTTTAATTTCCTTGAAACACCCGGGGGAAACCGTCCTTTTGGCCCAAGTTTTGGGAAGTTTCCGGGAAAATTTGGGCAATTAAACCCCAATCATAAAAGACCTTTTTAATTTCCCTTTCGGGGGACCCCCTTGGAATGAGGTATTGACGCCGGGTTCAGTACCAGGTTTAAAAAAACATGACAAAAAGGGTTCGAATACCCATCTTCTCCCCGGGGCATGGGCGCTTTTTCCCCAAAAGTTTTAAAAAACGTTTTTTCATCGGGGTAAAGGAGCTAAGTCTTTTTTCTGGTGGAAGGTTTGGGATCCGGGTGAAGTTGGTCTTTTCCGGGGTTTTAAAATCACTAATTATAAAATACCCCAACCCAAGGGGGAAGGGAAGGGAAAAAGGTAAAAAATTTTGGATTCCCTAGAGCCGAACACGTGACTAAGTGTTGGAAAGGGGAAAAAATCAAAAAAGGGTTTGTAACAAATGATCACTACCCACAAATTTTTTTCCCCCGTTTTTCTTAGTACACCCCTGAAAAAGAAGGATTTTTTTCCAAAGGGGAACCTGCAAGCGGGGAACCCCCCCAAGAAGAAGGAAGAACCTGCAAAAAGAAACCCCAAAAAACAGGAGCACCCCAAAAATGGTTTTTGGGTAAAAAGGGACACCTGAAAACAGGTGATTTGGGAAAGAGATGGGGCATCTGATTTTAACCCATTTAAAAATTACCTCAAAATTAAGAATTTTTTGTTTAAACATAGAGGTTAATGTAAATGTCTTGGACTAAATTTTTTAAAAGAACAACTTGAGTCCAAGATTGTGCCTTCGGGAGGAAAAATATTCATTTGTCCCAAAAAGGAATTTTTAAGTTGGGTTACAGTTTCCCTTTCTGATTGAATATAATAAAATATTATTTGGGATCATTCCTAAGAGGTCCAAAGGTTTTCAGAGGGAATGCTGGACGGTCATTTATTTAATTAACTTCCCCCACCCCCTTTCCTTATTCATCCAATTTTTGTTGAATAAGGGACAAAAAAAGTAGGAAATTTTTTCCATGAACAGAGTAAGGCAAAAAATTTTTTAGTTATTTAAAAAACAAATAATAAAAAAAAATTGTTTAAAGGTTTGGGGAGGGGGGGGTTTTTTGTTTTAAAGGGTTTGACATCCGGGAAAATTGTAATTTTAAAAGGGATGGAGGAAAAAATTTTTTATGACCTAAAGGCCTGGAGGTGATATGGAAATTTATGAAGGATTCAGGAAACCAGTTAGTGGACTTGACCAATGGAGGTTGAGGGCACCCCCAACCCTTTTATGGGGGGGAAGAAACAGTTTTGAAAGTGGGGATTGTCCCCCCTCTGGTTTTCCCCTCCCACCCCACCCTCCCTTTGGGGTGGGGGGGTTTATTAAAAAACAAAAAGAACTCATTTTAAAAATATTTAAGTAATTCAAAAGGATAAATAACTGTATATATTTTTTACCCCAGATGATACAATGAGATGGAGACTTGAGAGGGGACGTGGGTAGTGGTTAAAGGAAAAAATTATAGATTTTGGAAAGAGTCAGGGGTAACAAAAAAATATAAATCAAAAGAATTACAAGAATACCCGGGATCCTTCGAGCTGGGATGAAAAAAGGGATGCAAATCAGTCCAAAGCTAGTAGCACACTGGCCACACTGAGGTTCGGGGTGACCCCCGTAAAATAGGATGAGTTTCCAAGGCACCTGCAGCACTTTTCATTGGAAAAAAAGGAAAATTTAGAGTAATGGGGGGTTGCATCCTGGGGAAAAAATTTCCTAATTTTGAGGAAATGCTCGAAAACAAGGGTTTTTTATATAATAGTATTATTGATGTCAGCTATGGTCTGTATATTTTGTACATGTATTTGTAAAAATATGAATTATTTTTTTATTTATTTATTGAGAGGGATGCAAATAAAAATAACCACACAAGGGGAAAGAAAAAATAAAAACACCACTATGGGGAATAACTTAAGTGAACCCTTTTTTTGCTCCATTTTTTCATTTTTGATTTTGTTAAAAAGCATCTTTTCCCTCATACATTAGTTTTAATAAGATGTAACAAACAACTGGAAAAAAAAATTTTTCAAAAAAAACATTTATTATTATAATAATAAAGTGGGAACCAAGTTTTGGCCATAATCCATTCCAGGAGCTAGGGCCAAACCAAAGTCCAAAATTGAAGCAAATTTTTAAAGAAAAATTAAAACAATCCGCCCCCCCAAAAATTTACAAAAAAATTTTTTTTAAAAAATAAATATAAATTTTAAAACAGAAAAAGATGAGAAATAAAATAAAAATAATTTTTTAAAGGTAAATAAAAAACCCCTTAAAATGTCCCCCTAAAATCGAAATATCAACCCCTTTTCAACATTACTCCCCTTATTTTTTTTTTTGCCCGGGTAGGGGATAGTAGATTTTTTTTCCACATCCTGGCAAGCCCTCCAAATAATTCATATTTTTTTACCCCTTCTTCACTATGGTGTTCCTATTTTTTACAGGGCCACAGAAAGCTTCTTGGACCCAGGGGTTATTCCAATGACAACCACTAAAACCCCAAAAACACGATGAATGATTTAATGTTTAAAAAGCATGGGTAATGTTCTCTCAATGGAAACAACGCTGACTGGCATCCAACAGGGGAGGCGGGGGACAGGTCGGGGGACCATACACATAAATGGCTGATACACAAAAAAAAAATTGACCAAAAAAACGCCAAACAGAAAAAAATATTCAGAATGATAAAACAGGTCCCCTGTATGATATATGATGTCCGGGAAGCTTCAAAGACCATACTATCGCTAAAGCTTTTGCTCAGTAACGGTATAATTACGTCAGCCTTAGTAAAGGGTCGCTAGCAAACAACTGCTTATTGTACCGGTCTTTTTTAAAAAAGGCACCAATGCAATGGAACTAGCATCAA
>WNWK01050398.1:0-12852 GCA_009830355.1 Cherax destructor | reverse complement strand
TATTTTCTTACTAGTTCTTGTTCTTATTTCCTCTTATCTCCATGGGGAAGTGGAAGAATTCTTCCTCCGAAAGCCATGCGTGTCGTAAGAGGCGACTAAAATGCTGGGAGCAAGGGCAGTAACCCCTTCTCCTGTATATATTATATATTACTAAATGAAAAATGGGAAACTGCTTATTTTGGGCCACCCCACTTCGGGAAACGCGACGTTTTAAAAAAGAAAAAATATATATATATATATATATAAAATTACATACATATACACACACACACACACACACACACACACACACATACACATTCACATTCACATTTACTTACCTTTATTGAAGAGTTGCAGGTATCGGGAAGATGCCCTGCATACTAGCTTTTGGCATGTCACCATGTAATCTCAATAACCAAATGTAATTTTGTATCATGTCCAAATAAAAATTATTATTATTATTATTATTATGGGGATGATGACAGGGGCAGGTGTTAGTGGTTGGAAGGGGAATCCTCCAAAAGGACTTCAGGTAACAAGCCCCTCTCTGGGGTTATTTCCTTCTTTTCTTTAATGCATGCCTGTTACACTCCCTGCATGCATGCTACACTCCCTGCATGCCTGTACACTCCCTGCATGCCTGCTACACTCCCTGCATGCCTGCTACACTCCCTGCATGAATGCTACACCCCCTGCATGAATGCTACACTCACTGCATGAATGCTACACTCCCTGCATGCCTGCTACACTCCCTGCACGAATGCTACACCGGCATGAATGCTACACTTGCATGAATGTACACTCCCTGCATGAATGCTACACCCCGCATGAATGCTACACCCCCTGCATGAATGCTTACACTCCCTGCATGAATGCACACTCCCTGCATGAATGCTACACTCCCTATGAATGCTACACCCCTGCATGAATGCACACTCCCTGCATGAATGCTACACCCCTGCATGAATGCTACACCCTGCATGAATGCTACACTCCCTGCATGAATGCTACACCCTGCATGAATGCTACCACTGGGGGCCACTAGGAAGCTTTTTTGGACCCATGGTGACTTATTTCACAGTGACAATCACTAAACCACCAAAAAGACACCAAATGTATTGTGAATGTTTGAAAGAGCGTGTTGGGTAATGTTCTCTCAAGGGGTAAACAACGCTCACTGGCGGGGCGCCCTGCAGGCGCGGAGCAGGCGGACAGGTCTAATACGTTTGAAACACGAGCCATTTTTTACGAACAAAAATCGAAAAAGCTTACAAACACGATTTTTACGAAATATGAGCCTTACGAAACTCGGGGGTCCACTGTACAGTTCACTCATTACATACCTTAAAATATTTGTAGTCTTAATGTAGGGTGAGAGGTGAGTAAACAAGATAAAACGAATAAACGAAAGAGAGAGAGAATGAGTAAATGAGAGAGGACAGAGACGTGGAGGATGTAACAAACAGACAAACTTGTCTGGTTTTGGTTCATACATAAACAAACAAAACAAACAAATTTTATTTCATTGCAGATTGCAGATTACATAGGTATCGGTAGTTACAATGTAAATTGAGTGCAAGGAGAGCCACTGACATGCCATGGCATTAGGGGCAGCTTATTCTAGTCCTTAAAAACTATGTACTTAATATTAGAGAAATTTATTGAGTTTATTCTAGTTAAAAATTATTTTCAAAATTACAATATGATGAAATTTTACTGTTTAAATTATTATATAATGATATTAGATATTAGATTGTTACAGGTGTTAAGATTCTTGAATGATAATATGGAATTGAGATTATTCAGGTATACATAAATACAGTTACATAGATTATACATAGCAGCATATATGTAGAGAGCCTAGGATAACCCAAAAAAAGTCAAAGTGACTTACTTCCATTGTATTTCTGTTTGTATTATACCATAATACAAACACTTTACATTGTGTACAAGTTGTTTCCACGTTGGTACAGTAGAATAAATAAAGAGCAACACTCCCATTCTCATGTAACACCATTTTTAGAAGAAATAACTCTCTGATTGAAGGCATACGAAAGGAATAATTTTCTACAGTTACCCCCACTAAAATTATTGTGTACACATTTTCTTTGCTCACTCTCCAACAGCTCGTCAGGTCCCAAAAACCATTCATCTCCATTCACTCCTATCTAACACGCTCACGCATGCTTGCTGGAAGTGCAAGCCCCTCGCCCACAAAACCACCTTTACCCCTTCCCTCCAACCTTTTCGAGGACGACCCCTACCCCGCCTTCCTTCCCCTACAGATTTATACGCTCTCCAAGTCATTCTACTTTGATCCATTCTCTCTAAATGACCAAACCACCTCAACAACCCCTCTTCAGCCCTCTGACTAATACTTTTAGTAACTCCACATCTCCTAATTTCCACACTCCGAATTTTCTGCATAATATTTACTCCACACATTGCCCTTAGACAGGACATCTCCACTGCCTCCAGCCGCCTTCTCACCACAGCATTTACAACCCAAGCTTCACACCTATATAAGATTGTCGGTACCACTATACTTTCATACATTCCCTTCTTTGCCTCCATGGATAACGTTTTTTGTCTCCACAGATACCTCAATGCACCACTCACCTTTTTTTTCTCCATCTTTTGTATGATTAACCTTATCCTTCATAAACCCATCCGCTGACAAGTCAACTACCAAATACATTATCTGAAAACATTCACTTCATCCATACTCTCTCTCTCCAATGTAATATCCAATTTTTCTTTATCTAAATTGTTTGATACCCTCATCACCATACTCTTATCTATGTTTACTTTCAACTTTCTACCTTTACACACCCTCCCAAACTCGTCCACTAACCTTTGCTACTTTTCTTTAGAATCTCCCATAAGCACAGTATCATCAGCAAAAAGTAACTGTGTCAACTCCCATTTTGTACTTGATTCCCCATAATTTAATCCCACCCCTCTCCCCAACACCCTAGCATTTACTTCTTTTACAACCCCATCTATAAATATATTAAACAACCATGGTGACATTACACATCCCTGTCTAAGACCTACTTTTACCGGGAAGTAATCTCCCTCTCTCCTACACACCCTAACCTGAGCCTCACTATCCTCATAAAAACTCTTTACAGCATTTAGTAACTTACTACCTATTCCATACACTTGCAACAAGTTTGGTTAGCTGGACTTGAGTCCTGGAAATGGGAAGTAAAATGCCTGCACTTTAGAGGGGTTTGGGATATTGGCAGTTTGGAGGAACTTCTAAACTGTCATATCTGAGCACCTCTGCAAAGACAGTGATTAAGTATGAGTGAGGTGAAAGTGTTGAATAATGATGAAAGTATTTTAACTTTGGGGATTTTCTTTCTTTTTGGGTCACCCTGCCTCGGTGGGAGATGGCCGACTTGTTAAAAAAAAAAAAAAAAAATCTTTGATGTTGAACTAGAGAAAACGTTATTTTTCTGGACACACTGGCAAGACGACTAGAAAAACATCTCATACAGTGGAACCTCGGTTTTCGTCATTAATACATTCCAGAAAGTCTGACGAAAACCAAATTCGACGAAAACTGAAGCAATATTTCCCAGAAGAAATACATAATGTAAATCCAATTACAGTGGACCCCCGCCTAAAGAACAAAATTCATTCCAGAAGCCTGCTCAAGTGCCATTACCGAATGAATTTACTTCCTTAAGAAATAATGTCACATAGGTTAGTCAATTTCAGACGCCCAAAAATACACTTCCACAAGCACTTACAATATTATACTTACATAATTGTACGATTTCCGGGGTGTTCGTTAGGTGGGGTCCACTGTAATCCATTCCAGACACCCAAAAGTACTATTAACAAAAAATATATTTTATAGAGAATAACTATAGTTTTACATACAGAAAACAATGAGAAATAAATATAAAGGACTAATGAAATGGATAAATCAACATTTAACATAACTTTTACCTTTATTGAAGACTCTTATTGATGTATGGAAGATGGTGAGGAGGGGAAAAGGAGAAACGGTTATTGTTTGGAAGGGGAATCCCCTTCCATAAGGACTTCAGGTATCAAGTCCCTATCTGGGGTTACTTCCCTTCTTTGTCTTTTACTGGCACTAGGACCAGCTTGAGATTCACTGGACCCCTGTTGCACAAAAAATCTGTCCAGAGAGGTCTGTTTCTAGTATCTCTTTAAGATTTGCCTAAAATGAGACAAGGCATTGTCATTGAACATGTTGCAGACATGGCTTGCAACAGCTTTGTTAGGGTGATATTTCTCCACAAAACTTTGCAACTCACTCCACTTTGCACACATGACCTTAATCACTGAAGAAGGCACCTTCTTCCCTCTCTCTCTTCCTCCTCCTCTGAACCAATTTCCTCAGCTGTGATCTGTTGCTGTTCCATTTGAAAGTGTTGCAGCTCTTCAGTCGTTAGCTCTTCCCTGTGGTTGTCCACCAACTCTTCCACATCCTGGCCACTCAAATCCAACCCCATGGACTTTCCCTAAGCCACAATAGATTCCACAACAGGCATAGGGTTGTCATAGTCAGCCTTAAACCCTTCAAAATCCTTCTCTTGGACACCTTCTGGCCACAATTTTCTCCAAGCAGAGTTCAAAGTCCTGGAAGTCACTTCCTGCCAAGCCTTATCTATAAGAGTTATGCAATTGAGGATATTGAAGTGATCTTTCCAGAAATCTCTTAGGGTCAATTTAGTGTCTGAGGTCACATCAAAGCACCTTTGAAACATTGCTTTGGTGTAGAGTTTTTTTGAAGTTTGAAATGACCTGCTGGTCCATGGGCTGGATGAGATTAGTGGTATTAGGGGGCAAGAACTTCACAATGATGAAACTAAACTCCTCCACCAATTGTCTTCCAAGCCTGGAGGATGAGCAGGAGCATTGTCCATTACCAGGAGGCATTTGATTGGCAATTTATTTTCCAGGAGGTATTTCTTCACACTCGGGCCAAACACTTCAAATTCAAATTCAAATTCTTTATTTCTGATAATATTACAAAATGAGGATTACATATTTTATGGTATTTGTACATTTTATGAAATAATTATTACAAGAAGGCCAGTAGTATGCCTAGGCATTTCAGGCAGTCTTATACTAGATCTTACTTTATAGTGACAATAATTACAGTGGACCCCCGGCTAATGTTCATTCCAGATAACGTTATTTTCGGCTAAAGGTTGCTTTTTACGTTCAATATTTTTTTCGGCTAGCGTTATTTACTCAGCTAGCGTTACGTACCAGACCTGTCTGCCCGCTCTGCACTTGCGCACCTCCTCCCAGGACGCCAGTCCAGCGTTGTTTACACTTGAGTGAACAATACCCAGCGCGCTCTTTCAAGCATTCACAATACATTTGGTGTCTTTTTTGGTGATTTAGTGACTGTCACTGTGAAATAAGTCACCATGGGTCCAAAGAAGCTTCCTAGTGGCACCCCTGTGGTAAAGAGAGTGAGGAACACCATCGAACTGAAGAAGGAGATTGTTGAAAAATATGAGAGTGGCGTACGTGTGGGTGAGCTTGTCAGGATGTACAACAAAAACACAGTTTAGCAGGCATGCAGGGAGTGTAGCAGGCATGCAGGGAGTGTAGCAGGTATGCAGGGAGTGTAGCAGGCATGCAGGGAGTGTAGCAGGCATGCAGGGAGTGTAGCAGGCATGCAGGGAGTGTAGCAGGCATGCAGGGAGTGTAACAGGCATGCAAGGAGTGTAGCAGGCATGCAGGGAGTGTAGCAGGCAAGCAGGGAGTGTAGCAGGCATGCAGGGAATGTAGCAGGCATGCAGGGAGTGTAGCAGGCATGCAGGGAGTGTAGCAGGCATGCAGGGAGTGTAGCAGGCATGCAGGGAGTGTAGCAGGAATGCAGGGAGTGTAACAGGTATGAAAGGAGTGTAGCAAGCATACAGGGAGTGTAGCAGTAGTGCAGGGAGTGAGGATTCCCCTTCCAAACACTAAGCCCTGCCCCTGTCCTCCCTATCTTCCCGATGCCAGCAAGTCTCTTCAATAAAGGTAAGTAAATGTTATTTTAAATGTTTATTTCATTATTTATTTATAAATTTTAAATTGTATGTAGTATTTATGTGTGTTTTCTGTATGTAAAACTATAGTTATTCTTTAAAAAATTATTTTTTTTTGTGAATATTTTTGGATGTCTTGAACGGATTAATTGTATTTACATTATTTCTTATGGGAAATAATTCTTCGGATAACGTTTTTTTCGGCTAAAGCTCTAGCTCCTGGAACGAATTAAGAACGTTAGCCGAGGGTCCACTGTATACTGGTATTAAGGTTAAGTAATTGTAGTGATTAACTAGGTTTACAAAATTGAGGTAGTTCAAAATATTTAAGAACTTAACAATTAGTTTATATATTAATGGAAATGGTGCTGTGTTGGCATGATACAGTTTCTATATTGGAGTGTCTTAGGCAAACTTATGACTAGCTTAAGAATTATGAAGCAATAGTTGTATTAGAATTTTGTTTACAGTCATGGGCAAATTAAGGGGAGTCACAGATATCAGTAAGTGTATTTTGCGGTGGATATGTGCAAGATAAAGTAGTTTTCATGTGGTTAGCTACTGGTTGGGTGCATAAGTGAGATAAGATGTTTTTTAACGATGCTTTTGAAAATGGAGGTTGTGTCTGCAGTTCTAGAGTTTTCAGGCAGGGAGTTCCAGATTTTAGGCCTTTTTATGTACATAGAATTTTTGTATAGATTTAGCCAGACACAGGGAATGTCAATGAGATGTTTGTGTCTGGTATTATGTCTATGGGTCCTGTCACAACTACAGTGGACCCCCGAGTTTCGTAAACCCCGGAAATCGTACAATTATGTAAGTATAATATTGCCAGTGCTTGTGGAAGTGTATTTTTGGGGGTCTGAAATAGACTAACCTACGTGACATTTTTCCTTAAGGGAGTAAATTCGTTCGGTAATGGCGCTTGAGCAGACTTCAGGAGTGAAGTTTTTACGAAACTCGGGGGTCCACTGTATCAAGAAAGTGTTTTAGTTCAGGGTTAATGTTGGAATTTATGGTTCTATAAATGTAGATTGCAGAGTAGTAAGTGTGGATGTTCTGAACAGTGAGTAAGTTTAGGTCTTTGAAGAGTGGGGGGGTGTAGCATTGGATTGCGTGATAATTCTTACTGCGGCTTTTTGTTGGGTTATTATTGGCTTTAGGTGGGTAATTGCTGTTGATCCCCAAGCACAAATGGCATATGTGAGGTAGGGATAGATGAGTGAATAATATAGTGTGAGTTGGGCTGATTGTGGTACATAGTAACATATCTTAGAGAGGATCCCCACAGTTTTGGACACTTTCTTTGTGATGTGTTGAATATGAGTGCTGAATTTCAGATTGCTGTCGAGGTGAAGGCCCAGGAATTTGCCCTCATTATGTTTAGCAATAGGAGTGTTGTTGATCTTAATGTTTAATTGTGCATCACCTGCTCTGTTACCAAACATAATATAGAAGGTCTTATCAGTGTTGAGTGTAAGTTTATTGGCTGTCATCATTGTAGATTTTTTTTTTTTTTATTAACACATCGGCCGTTTCCCACCAAGGCACGGTGGCCCGACAAAGAAAAACTTTCATCATCATTCACTCCATCACTGTCTTGCCAGAGGCGTGCTTACACTACAGCTACAAAACTGCAACATTAACACCCCTCCTTCAGAGTGCCGGCACTGGACTTCCCATCTCCAGGAATCAAGTCCGGCCTGCCGGTTTCCCTGAAACCCTTCATAAATGTTACCTTGCCTACACTCCAACAGCACGTCAAGTCCCAAAAACCATTTGTCTCTATTCGCTCCTATCTAACACGCTCACACACACTTGCTGGAAGTCCAAGCCCCTCGCACACAAAACCTCCTTTACCACTTCCCTCCAACCTTTTCTAGGCTGACCCCTACCCTGCCTTCCCTCCACTACAGATTTATGCACTCTCGAAGTCATTCTATTTTGCTCCATCCTCTCTATATGGCCAAACCATCTCAACAACCCCTCCCCAGCTCTCTGGATAATAGTTTTGGCAATCCCACACCTCCTCCTAATCTCCAAACTACGGATTCTCTGCATTATATTCACACTACACATTGCCCTCAGACACGACATCTCCACTGCCTCCAGCCTTCTCCTTGTTGCAACATTCACAACCCATGTCTCACACCCATACAAGAGTGTTGGTATAACTATACAGTGGACCCTCGGTTAACGAATACCCCGGAAATCGTGCAATTATGTAAGTATAATTTTGTAAGTTCTTGTGGAAGTGTATTTTTTGGGGTCTGAAATAGACTAACCTACGTGAAATTTTTCCTTAAGGGAGTAAATTCGTTCGGTAATGGCACTTGAGCAGACTTCAGGAGTGAAGTTTTTACGAAACTCGGGGGTCCACTGTACTCTCATACATTCCCCTCTTTGCTTTCATGGATAAAGTTCTCTGTCTCCACAAGCTCCTCAGTGCACCACTCACCTTTTTTCCCTCATTAATTCTATGATTCACCTCATCCTTCATATACCCATCTGTTGACACATCCACTCCCATATATCTGAACACATTCACCTCAACAATGTTGAGCGTGGCAAGATTTGGGTAGGAGATGCCATAAGTCGTGTCGTCAGCAAAGAGTATTGGTTTCAGGTGTTGTGATACATTGGGAAGATCATTGATGTATAAGAGGAAGAGCAGGGGACCAAGGACACTTCCCTGTGGTACTCCAGTATCAAGTGGTCGTGTCGAGGAGGTTGTGTCTTTAATGGTGACATATTGATACCTATTATTAAGGTAGGATTTGAAATATGGAAGTGCATGACCTTTTATACCATAGTGGTCAAGTTTGTGGAGTAGGATGTCATGGTTTACTGTGTCGAAAGCTTTCCTTAGGTCAATAAAAAGTCCTAATAGATTTTCCTTTTTTCCAGTGCTGTGTAAAGCAGGTCTATCATTTTTACGATTGCATCGTTAGTGCTTTTATTTTTTCTGAAGCCAAACTGGCAGGGGTTGAGTATGCTTTGTGTCATTATAAACAAGTATAATCTCTTGTGCACAAATTTCTCGAAGATTTTGGATAGCAACGGTAAGTTTGATATTGGCCTATAGTTGTTTACAGCTGTGGAGTCACCGTCTTTGTGTATTGGTGTAATCCTCGCTGTTTTGAGTAGTGTCGGGAAAGTGCTAGTTTCTAGTGATTTGTTAAAGAGTAATGAAATAGCGTGTGAAAGGACATGGGCGGCTCGCTTGTATAATAATGGTGGGACTTGAGACAGATTCCCTGATTTATTTTTAAGTGACTTGATTATCATGGTGACTTCAGTGGGCTCAGTAGGTGCAAGATAAAAGGAGGATGGGAAATTCCCATCTAGGTAATCACTTGCACGGGCGTTGGTACCTGGGATTTTACTGGCAAGATTTGATCCTATGGTTGAGAAGAAGCCATTTATCTTGTTTACTGTATCAGTAGGCTGTAGTGGTGTTTCATTTGGTTTAGTTAGGACAATATCCCTAGTTTTTTCGGTTTGTGGGTGCCCAGAATCTGTGAGTGTTTTCCAGGTCTTTTTTATATCTCCTCTTGTTTTCAGTGAATCTGCTGGCTTTTTATATTAATTTAGTGAGAACTGATGAATAGTGTTTAATAAAATCTTTGTGTATGAAGCCCTGTCTATATTGCTTTTCATATTGAAGTTTCTTGTGAATGTATCTTAGTAAGCTGTTAGTTAGCCATGGGCAACCTAGCCCTTTATTCGTAATCTGTTTCATTTTTATAGGACAATGTTTGTTGTATAGTCTAAGTAATTTATTAAGAAAATTGTTTGTCCAATCATCGATACCCTTGGCATTGGAGAATTCTATAGCCCAGTCATCATTCTCTAGCTCTGCTGTGAAGTTATTTATTGAGGCCTTCTCATGGAGTCTAAATGAAACTTTGGTATATTCTAGAGGTGGTTTACTAATGTTTGTTAAGAGGAAGGTGGGGTAGTGGTCTGTAGTGCTGTCTGTTATTATCCCTGATTTAAGGGGGGCTAGGATATTGGTCTTTATATGGTCGATTATGGTTTCACTCGTCTCAGTAAGCCTGGTTGGTTTAGTTATTGTTGGTATGAGAAGTGTGTTCATATTGTTGATGAAATCAGTTACTGGCTGGTCATCTGGTAGGCCAAGGTTGATGTTGAAGTCTCCAGCTAAGATAAGGTGGTGTTTGTTCATTTGTTTGTTTGTTATTAGCATTTTTAGTTTATCGCTAAAATTTGGGATGTTTGTATGAGGCATCCGGTAAATGGCCCCGATTGTTATAGGAGTCTTAAGGTTTTTTGAAGTAAAATTAGCAAAAATATATTCTCCATATTCATCACTATAGCAAGTGATGTTACAACAGGATATTTCATTAGAGTAATAGATTGCAATACCACCCCCAACTTGGTGTGGTCTGCAGTTGTGGATTGCTGTGTATCCTGGTAGCGAGTAGATATCTATTATATCCTGCTTAAGCCAGGTTTCAGTGAGAACAATACATGTGAAGGTTGTCTTTAAGGAATCAAGGAGGGCAAGGAGGTCATCATAGTGTTTGCTTAAGGATCGGATGTTGTAGTTAAGAACTGTTATGCTTTTAGCAGTATTTAGGACAGTGTTGGCTTGCGATGCTGTGTAATAGAGGCAGTTACTTTCCAGTAAATTTTGATTGGATGTTAGATTATATAGGTTTAGATCAGGGTCGATGTGATCATTCATCATTTAGGTTAAATAGTAATTTTTTTATATCATGTATAGTGTGGTGAATTCTAGTACTGATATCTGTAGTAAGGAGATGTTTGGACAAGTATATAGCTAATGCACATTTGTCAAATAGAGAACAGTAACAAATAAACATAATGGAATTGGTATTGACTATGTATTAAGCTAGAATGAAATAAAGTATAACTAGATATAAACTAATAAGATAAAATTACAAAATAAAGTAGCACCAATGAGTTTGGTATTGACTATGTATTAACCCTTAAACTGTCCACACGTAGATATACGTTCACCTGCGTACTGCTCCGAATATTTTGAAAAAAAAAAAGTTTTTTTTTTTAAATGAAGAGCGCATTTTTAAAAATAGGATAGGCTAAAAAAAAAAAAATTAGAGCCAGTACTTACCAAGATATAAGCCCGCGAAGTTGGTGCTAAATGATGTGGTGTCGGCAACATGGAGCACTGCCACTTGCAGAAACAATAAACATTTATCGTTTTTTTTCAATTCTTTTCCATTTTCTGTTGTTTTCATTCTATGATAATAATGTTTTGATGCAGATCTTTTGATTTCATTGCCAATTCTTGTTTAGACACAAATGTTTGGTACTGAATTAGTAATCATACTGTCACTAACACACATGTTCACACTGATAAATTAATTTGTACACCTGGTTCAATCACTTACTATTGCTTACATATACAGTGGTCCCTCGGTTTTCGTGCATCTCCAAACTCGAACATTTATGTAAGTGTATTTTCGTAAGTGCTGTTGCAAGTGTATTTTTGGGGGTCTGAAATAGACTAACCTACGTAACATTATTTCTTAAGGAAGTAAATTCGTTCGGTAATGGCACTTGAGCAGCATTCTGGAACAAATTTTTGGCGAAAACCGAGGGACCACTGTATATACAAGGTATTTACAGGTCCCATTTATGTTTCTAGAAGTCCACCACTGTATGATACTCTAAGAAGCATGGATTCATACAGAGTGCCACCCCACATTGCTGACACATGTATCGTGTGTCTTTTCGCACTTGGGGTCGCTGTTTACTGTAAGCACAAACAACACACTTTTTCTGAGAGTACTTCTTCTTTGGAGTAGATGGTAATGGTATCAGGCAGTGACAGTTAGGGATTATTCGGTTGGGCACTTCCCCTTCTGGTTGTGGAGTGACAGGTCGCTTTTGTGGGGTGACAGGTCGCTGTGGAGTGGCAGGTATAGGTGTGGTACACCATACTTTCTATATGCTTGATGACATTTAGGGTGAATTCCGCATATCGTTGTCGCTTCCCAGTCTTTATTTTGTACATGTTGAAGGCATTGAGCATTGCAATGTCAACAAGGTGGAAAAACACTTTTATATACCACTTGCCTATCATCATGTCACACTTTTCGACTAGTCGCATATTGTTTGTATAGTCGACGACAACAGCTGGCTTTTCAATAGGTTCATTGTTGAACCTGCTCAATCTGTCTGTACCATCTCGTTTCTGTGGATGGTTGACAGCAATGTCACGTCCCGTTTGTCATGCCATGACAGTGCCATGATGTCATTGGCATGAAACGCCTTCACTACACTTCCTCCAGTGAACTTTGGCATGTGTTTTCTATTTCTTCTCACTGTTCCACATATATCAGTATTGTTCACACGTAGGAAATCAGCGAGCATAGGGCTTGTGTACCAGTTGTCTGTGAACAATGTATGGCCCTTGCCAAGGTATGGCTGCATCATCTTGCGAACAACATCACCAGAAATGCCCAACAAGCGCCTGGTATCATTGAGTGTATTTCCTGTGTAGATAATGACATCCAACACAAGACCAGTCTCACAGTCACACATAACAAACAGTTTTATACCAAAGCGATTACGTTTGCTTGGTACAGTAGAACGTCATTTAGCACGATAGTTACGTTCCTGAAAAAGTCGTGTTAGATAATTTCGTCTTAAATAATTAACAGAACTTATGGGAAAAATAGGGTTACGTGTTTGAGAGTCCCCAAAAGCCAAACAAGTTTTTTAGACCAACATATCTTGCAAAATTGAAGGCGAATATGTAATTTTAGTTCATTGTCATGATCTATTACTGCTTAAGACTACAAATGCAATAGAAATAATAGTATTT
>WNWK01050397.1:0-12852 GCA_009830355.1 Cherax destructor | reverse complement strand
TAATCCACTTAAAAGTGGCAGAAACATTTTTCAAACATACCTCTAGGCTTGATGTACCACTAACTTTTTCTCCTGGTATGTATCGACGACTCGTTGATAAGCTGCAGTGCAAGCTAATTTGATGAAGATCCTCCTTGCGCCGTTTAATGAAATGCCATAAATCTCCTCATGCGATAATCCAAAAGTGTCTCGTATTATTGCAGGCAGTAGAACCTCTGCATTAGACGGATATATGGCACCCTGGACCGTGTTCACTCTCCTTCTGTAACCGACGTCCATCGTTTGAAAATGACGTTGCCTCCAGCTGCCACCAGGGAGCACCACCAGCACACCCGCACACAACCAAGGCTGGGCGTGGAATCACACAACCATTTAATCAACTACAGAAACGCAAGACTCATTGCCAGAGAAGACAACACTCAATACCGAAGAATCCTGGAATCATCATTTATCTGTATATACAACAACTTCAACCAGAACAACGGCTTCTACAACATAGCTGAACCTATTGCCAAGAAACTTCTTCAACGCTATCCCACATAGAACTTAAGAATGGAACACTGCAGAAGATATATCAATATACTTGTCCAATCTCTTTTTAAGTTACCCAAAATTTTAAACTATCACCCTACTTTGAAGACTGTCACATGCAGCATTCTCCAACTGACCCAGCATTCTCCATCTGACTAAATCCTATAAATACTCATGTATATTTTATCCAGGTAGATTTGTTTGTGACTCGATAAAGCCGACTGCGTGGTCGGAACGTTGTCAATAAAGGATCACATTATACTGCTTATGTGTTTATTTTTCCGCTGTCTTGGTTGCTGCTAACCATAACCCCCAAGTTCTTTTCCCAATCTGTATGGCTAAGTTCTACGTTATTTAACTTATAAGTGCTTGGGTTATGGACACTCCAGAGCATCAGAACCTTGCATTTATCTACATTGAACTGCATCTGCCACTTTTCTCACCAGGAATTGAGTTTTTCTAAATTCTCCTGAAGTTCCCTGACATCTACATTTGAATCAATTATCCTACCTATCTTAGTGTCATCGGCGAATTTGCTCATATCACTAGTAATGCACTCATCAAGGTCATTGATATATATTATAAACAACAACGGGACTGTGGAAAGCTACTTGTTACAGATTCTCACTCGGATTTAACCCTATTAATGCATACTCTTTGCTTCCTATTGGTGATCCATGACAGCACTTTTCCCCCTCAATGCCATGAGCTGCTACTTTCTTTAACAGTCTCTGGAGTGGTACTCTATCAAAAGCCTTACTAAAATCTAAATAACCAATATTGAACTCTTTATCGTGATCAACAGCCTCAAAAGCTTTACTGAAGAAGGTTAATAAATTAGATAGGCAGGAACGGCCCCTCGTGAATCCATGCTGAGTATCATTAATCAAATTATGGTTATCTAGATGGCTTCTAGTAATATCAGCTATAATTGACTCTAGTAAGTTGCCTACAATTGAGGTCAGGTTTATTGGGCGGTATTTTGACGGTAGTGACTTGTCCCCTGCTTTAAAAATAGGAATTACTTTGGCCATCTTCCACATATCAGATACTATACTTGTTTGAAGAGATAGATTAAAAATGTTAGTTAATGGTTCACAGAGTTCCATTTTGCATTCCTTAAGAACCCTTGCAAAAAGCTCATCAGGACCCTGCGATTTATTTTGTTTCAGTCGGTCTACTTGTTTCATAACCATTTCGCTAGTGACTGTGATATTACATAATTTATCTTCTTCAGGGACACTCTAAAAATTAATTACTGGGATATTATTAGTGTCTTCCTGTGTGAAAACCGAGATAAAATAATTATTAAAAATAGAGCACATATCATTCTCCTTGTCAGTAAGATGCCCAGACTTATTTTTAAGGGGACCTATCTTATCTCTAACTTTTGTTCTATAAACCTTGAAAAACCTTTTTTGGTTAGTTTTTGAATCCCTAGCAACTTTAATTTCATAGTCCCGTTTAGCTTTTCTTATCCCCTTTTTAACGTCCTCTTCTTATATATATATATATATATATATATATATATATATATATATATATATATATATATATATATATATGTATATATATATATATATATATTTTTTTTTTTTAACACATCGGCCGATTCCCACCAAGGCAGGGGTGGCCTGAAAAAGAAAAAATTTCATCATCATTCACTCCATCACTGTCTTGCCAGAAGGGTGCTTTACACTACAGTTATAAAAATGCAACATTAACACCCTCCTTCAGAGTGCCGGCACTGTATATATATATATATATATATATATATATATATATATATATATATATATATATATATATATATATATATATATATATATATATATATATATATATATATATATATATATATATATATATATATATATATATATATATATATATATATATATATATATATATATATATATTATATATATATATATATATATATATATATATATATATATATATATATATATATATATATATATATATATATATATATATATATATATATATATATATATATATATATATATATATATATATAACTATTATTGTTCTATAAATTGAAAAAACTTATTTTGGTTAGTTTTTGATATCTAATACTATTATATATTCATAGTATTTATATATTTTATCTTTTAATCTTATTTATATATATATATATATATATATATATATATATATATATATATATATATATATATATATATATATATATATATATATATATATATTTTTTCATGCGTCATGTACAACCTCTATATTTTCATTTTTAACATTGATGAATTTACAGGCTAAGAGTTGTTAATCTACCTCAGCTCATTTCAAAGTCCATCCCTATCTAAAATATCCTACCAACCATTGGGATGTATCTCATAACAGTCGACTAGCACAGGGACAACAAGTGTAAGGAAACAAGCCATGGATCACTCCATTAACTATCAGTATGTGAGCTGAGGGCGCTACGAACTGAGCCACAGGATACTTTGTATCCCATCTTCCACACTGAACCACCAGAAGCATCTTTTCTATACACTAAGGCTAAATTTCACAGTATCAGCTATATCACGTCCTGGCTCATGCGTTTTCTTTAACATTCTTAGTCTGTACCGTTTTCTTTCTCTCTCTTTACCCATTGTTTTACAAGATTAAGGTAATGTTTAGGGTTCCTAACTTTATTTACAAGCTGAGAGCTGTTACCTACATAGGTCATTTGATAGCCATTTTTATTAAGAGATATACAGATAGGGAACAGAATAAAGTTTGAGCCATCTGTGGGCCAACGATTTCATTTGGTTAACTGACTTTATTTCGTTGATGTCGTTAATGTCCAGTGTAATGGGGAACCCATCACTTCAGTTTCCTCAGTAAAATATCTGGGAATCGCCTTTGACTCATGCATGTCAGGAGAATTGATAGGGAACAGTGTAGTAAAGAAAGCGAATGCCAGACCGAAGTTCCTCTACAGACAAGCACAGTGTCTACCTACTGAGGCTCACAGGACCCTATGTCTAGCCCTTATACAATGTCATATGGAATACGCTTGCTCTTCATGGTACTCTGCCTTGACAAAAAAATGAAAGATAACCTGCAAATAAGTAAGTAAGTAAGTAAGTAAGTTTATTCAGGTATACACAAATACATTTACATACATTATCATACATAGCAGCATATGTGTAGAGACACTAGGATAACCCAAAAAAGTCAGACAGAGTGACTTATTTCCATTGGGGTCCTTTCCACCCAGAACAAAATGTTAAGATTCACCCTGGACCTGTGTCCAAGAGAGCATGTAGGTCAGGAAGAATTACAACAATTGGATATGCTGAATGTTGAAGACAGAGTAAAACAACTGAAGTTAAATCAAGTTTATAAAATTGCTCACAGTGTCCAGAATATCTTAATGCCAGTTTTGTCAAGGTTGGAAGCTAAAGCAATCATAAATACTAATATAACAAATTTTAGCGCTAAATTAAAGACACTAATAACACACAACCACATGAACAAGCACCACCTTCTCATTGCTGGAGACTTCAACATTAACCTAGGCCTCACAGATGACCAGCCAGTAACTGACTTCATCACAATATGAACAACACAATTCTCATACCAACTATTACTAAATCAACCAGGCTGACTGAGACAAGTGCAACCATAATTGACCATATATGGACCAATATACTAGCTCCCTTAAATCAGGGATAATTACAGACAGCACTACAGACCACTACCCACCTTCCTCTTAACAAACATTAATAAACCACCATTGGAATACAACAAAGTTTACTTTAGACTTCATGACGAGGCCTCCATAAGCAACTTCACAGCAGAGCTAGGGTTGGTTGACTGGCCTACTGAATTCTCCAATCCCACTGGTATCGATAATTGCACAGACATATTTCTTAATAAATTACTTAGACTATACAACAAGCATTGTCCCATAAAAATGAAACTAGTTACGAACAAACGGCTAGGTTGCCCATGGCTAACTAACAGCATACTAAGATCTATTGATAAGAAACATTAATATGAAAAGCAATATAGACAGGGCCTAATACCCAAAAATACTATTAAACACTATGCATCAGTTCTCACCAAACTAATAAGAAAGGCCAAGCAATTGTACTATTCCAGCAGATTCACCGAAACAAGAAGAGATATAAAAAAGACCTCGAAAACTCTCTCAGATTCTGGGCACCCACAAACTGAAAAAAACTAGGGATATTGTCCTGACTAAACCAAATGAAACACAACTACAGCCTATTGATACAGCTAATTAGTTGAATGACTTCTCAACCATAGGATCAAATTTCGCCAGTAAAATCCCAGGTACCAATGCACAAGCAAGTGATTACTTAGATGGAAATTTCCCAACCTCCTTCTATCTTGCACCTACCAAACCCACTAAAGTCACCATGATTATAAAGTCACTTAAGAATAAATCAGGGAATCTGTCTCAAGTTCCACCACTATTGTAGAAGCGAGCGGCTCATGTCCTTTCGCCTGCTATTTCACTACTTTTTAACAATTCACTAGAAACTAGCAATTTCCCGGCACCCCTTAAGACAGCAAAGGTTACACCAATTCACAAAGGTGGTGACCCCACAGATGTAAATAACTACAGGCCAATCTCGAACTTACCGTTGCTATCTAAATTTTTTGAGAAACTAGTGCACAAGAGACTATATTTGTTTATTACAGTACAAAAAATAATCAAAGCCTGCCAATTTGGCTTTAGAAAAAACAAAAGCACAAACGATGCAATTGTAAAAATGCTGGACCTACTTTACACAGCACTTGAAAACAAGGAATATCCGCTAGGACTCTTTATTGACCTAAGAAAAGCTTTTGATACAGTAGACCACGGCATCCTACTCCAAAACTTGACCATTACGGTATAAGAGGCAACACTTTTATGTATTTCAAATCTTATCTTACTAACAGGTATCAATATGTCACCATTAAAGACACAACTTCATCTACACGACCACTTGATATTGGAGTACCACAGGGAAGTGTCCTTGGTCCCCTGCTCTTCCTCCTATACATCAATGATCTTCCCAACGTATCCCAACACCTGAAACCGATTATCTTTGCTGATGATACGACTTATGTCATCTCCCACCCAAATCTTGCCACGCTCAACACCATTGTTAATGAAGAGCTACTAAAAATATCAACCTGGATGACAGTCAACAAACTTACACTTAACACTGACAAAACCTTCTACATTATGTTTGGGAACAGAACAGGTGTTGCACAACTGAACATAATGATTGACAACACTCCTATTGCTAAACACAATGAGGGCAAATTCCTGGGTCTACACCTGGAGAGCAACCTGAATTTCAGCACCCATATCAACCACATAGCAAAAAAAGTATCCACAACGGTTGGGATCCTCTCTAAGATACGTTACTATGTACCGCAATCAGCCCTACTCACACTATACTATTCACTCATCTATCCCTACCTCACCTATGCCATATGTGCTTGGGGATCAACAGCAACAACTCACCTAAAACCAATATTAACTCAACAAAAAGCTGCAGTAAGAATTATCACGCAATTCAATCCCAGGCAAACCCCCCCCCCCCCCCACTCTTCAAAGACCTAAATTTACTCACTGTCCAGAACATCCACACTTACTACTGTGCAACCTACATGTACAGAACCATAAATTCCAATATTAACCCTGAACTAAAACGCTTTCTTGATAGTTGTGACAGGACCCATAGACACAAAAATCTTTATGACATTCCACGTGTCCGGCTAAATCTATACAAACGTTCAATGTACATTAAAGGGCCTAAAATCTGGAACTCCCTACCTGAAAACTCCAAAACTGCAGACTCAGCCACCATTTTCAACACTATCATCAAAAAACATCTTATCTCACTAACACACCCCACCATCACCTAAACACATACACACACATCCTCCTCATCTGCACCAGCACTGACCCAAAGGACAGTAAACATAAAATCTCGAATATAGTTATTGTCTAATAAATCTGAAACTATAGTCTTAAGTTCGCCTGATTTACTCAAACATTGGAGCTTTAAAGAAACTGTGTAACATGCCAAGACAAAACCATTCTTATTACTATTTTTTTTTTTTACAATCTAAACATTCTGAACTACCTCACTATTGTAAATCTATTTAATCATTTGAAAATTGTATTTATATGTAATTTGTAATATAGATTAAGAACTAGTATTAAGTCTGCCGGAAATGCCTAGCATGTCCAGGCATGCTAGGCATGCTAACGGCCAGGAGCTGAGACTCGACCCCTGCAACCACAATTAGGTGAGTACACATTGTAATTTTTACAGAGAAATAAATCATCTTGAATCTTGAATAATACTAGTGGGAGAGATCACAACTTTGTAGTATCCACAGTCAGTGGCCAGGCTTCTAACACCTTTTATTGTACAGCAATAAAGGAATGGAACAGACTGCCTGCACATGTCAAAGCCAGTCATAGCATGAACCAGTTCTAGAATAGAGCCAAAAGGTGCCTGATGAATGTACAGACAAAAAGGGAGAAGAATTATTTTTTTTATTTTTTAAGCTAACACGTATGTAAATATAAATAACTCGTTTTATCTATGTATGATAATCTATGTAACTGTATTTGTGTATACTTAAATAAACTTACTTATGCTGTACGAACATCTTCCAGACACGAGTATCTTTCTCTCTCTCCTTTATAGAGCTCTTGAACTGAGAAATTCGAATTACCATTCCCTTTGTTTTAACAAAGCCAATAGATTCAGTGCTTCCCTAGAATAATAATAATAATAATAATAATAATAATAATAATAATAATATTAATATTAATAATAATAGTAATAATAATAATAATAATAATAATAATAATAATAATAATAATAATAATAATAATAATAATAATAATAATAATAAAATAATAATAATAATAATAATAATAATAATAATAATAATAATAATAATAATAATAATAATAAAATTTATAATAATAATAATAATAATAATAATAAAACAAATAATAATAATAATAATAATCATCATCATTGCGGAAAATATGGGTATTTTCCCGAAAGTTATACTCGATAAACTTTCCATTATGAATAGACATCATTAATGTGTTGCTGTTGGCTTAACATTTAACTGAGTATAGGAGAGAACCAACAGATAAGTCGCGCATGCGCCAGGTCCTAGAGGGGAGCGTTTTTGGGGCATTGGGCAGCGGGGGTAGGCCTCTTGTCAAGTGATCGTGAGCGCGGGTGGTAATGACGTAGGCGGTGGCTAATAATCGACTTGATTCGGTCGAAACCTTGATACAAGGTAACGCTTCGTAATATGAAGTGACGTGATTAATATCAGTGAATTAGTGGGACGTTAAGTCCGGGAAACCATTATAATAAAATGGTGGAAGGGGAAAGAATTTGGGGACGCCACGCGACGCCGCCATGATGAAAATGAACGAAGTCATCATTTCCATCTTAACTCATCGACTTCGAACTTTAATGTATTGACTACTAACGAGTGTAAATTAGTGGGACATTAACCCATCGTGTGAACTGAAGAGAAATTGGTGATGTTAATATCACGAGAGAGAATGAGTGCATTGATACTCAACATCATTCTCCTAACTACCATATGTTAACTTCACGATTCCTTTCCCGAGAATTGTCGAGGTGTTAAGGGGCCAATACTCCTTAATAGGGACAAACCAACTAACACCATCATCCTGCCGGGAGAAGAATTGTGTCTACCGAGCAGGACAGCGAGATCAAAGGAGGAAATAAGGAAAGACAAGGGATGCTGCCTCCTCACCCCACAGTTAAGTAACCTTCCTTATTATATCAACCCCATAGCTGGCCAGTTAGGTGTTATAATAGGACAGGTACTGTGGGTGCTTCAATGATCTCCAGTGACCATCAATAATGTTGGGTAAGTGATGGTCTTATCGTGTTGGTGTTGTAATGAAGCAAATCAGCCCCTCAAGCATTATTTATGTAAGGTGTGATAAATATTAGTTGTGAAAATTTCATGACTGTCCTCACTTATATTTCTCGTCTATATCCTTATCTATTTACCACGTGCATAGTTCTGTAACTCAGGGGAAAGAAATAAATGTTGTTAATTAACTCAAGAAATGTATTTGAACTGTGATTATCTTCGCATTCTGTTGCTCTGTTATTGTATGTTCCAATATGTTTTCTCTAGAATTTTTGTTAATCTGTAATATAGTGTATAACATTAATTTTCTTTGTGTCTGATTGTTTTTCTAGTATTAGTATTCTTTGTAATAATTATTGTGAGTAGAAATAAGGTTTATAGAGGCACGGTGACCTTCTTGTGTAGAAATTTGTAAAGAGTTTGTGTACATGAGAGGGAGTTCTATTCAAAACAAGGGAGGGAACACATGGAAGAGTTCCCATGACCACTCTCACACCTTTGTCAGCTTAAGAAGCCTTTTCAACTTCCCATATTGATTATACTGCTGCTAACAAGTGAGTGCATAATCTGTGTTGAGAGAGATAAGTAGAGAAGATCAAATATTGTTACAATGCAGTCTTTTTGTGTTATAGCCATTGGAGGAACAAGCCTCCAGCCGGCATATCTTGTATCACTCTAAGAAAAGGCCTATTAACTGTGTATACCTTGTAACTTGCCTTATTATGATAGTTAAATGATACCTGTATATGGTATGATTAGAGTAAATTGTAAGAATAATGATAATTTAAGGTGTAATGACTAGTATTTTTGACCATGTGATCTACCCCAATACTTATTATTTCTAACCTATATCTTATTCCTAACCTATCTTTTATGCTAATACTCTTTTATTAAATATCTACTACTTATGTTTAACTATGCTTATTTCCTGTAATTTATCTGTCACATGTAACTTGACTTAATCTAGCTTACCTGTGAGTTTGCTACCTTGTACCACTATTTTATTTTTCTCTGTCTTATTCATACTAGTCTATGTTTCATGTTTGTTCTGCGCATAATATATATGTTCATTCTTTTTTTTGTGTATTATAATTGTGTTAAGTTATACTGTTTGTTTACTGTATTTCAGCTGTTTTATTTTTATGTAAAATCTTGAATTGTTTTTGATATGCCATTTTTTATTGTTTTCATAATTTGTTAATTATATTCCATTCTTATATATTTTTTCAAGATCTTGTTTTGTTTGTAGAGGTTCTTGTTTGTGTATTTTGTGACTAAACCTGAAAATGATTTTTAGGTCTTAGCAGCAACCAGGCACCCCCCCAAAGAGATGCCTCAAGAGTAGGAGCAGGCTTGGGGTTAGCAACCAGGCACCCCCCAAAGATATGCCTCCAAAGTAGGAGAGATCCACAAGAAATACTGAGAGGATAGTGCTAAACACCTTGAACACAATAGTCCTGGAGGATCAGACCAGGCTTGTAATCTGGGATTTGGAAGGTCTAAGGAGCATCCTAAGGCAGGAATGTATTAAGGAAATTTAAATCTCAGTATGGAAAAACTATGTGGGAGGAGTGTTAACTTCAGTAAGCCAGGCTTGCTATAAGAATTAAGTATTTGCTATTACAATTGTTTTTGTGCCAACACTTTCTGATACCCTTGTAATGTGTTTATTAAATTGTAAGTGGTTATGTCTGGGTATGTTTTACTTCCCCCTTTTGAGCCATGTATACAAGGTCCATGTGTCAGAGACTAAATTTAATAACCTATTGATGTTATCATTTTTATGTGGAGAGTCAAGCCCTGATAAGGTGCCTACTGCTCGTGTTTTCAGGCCATGCTACCCTAAGAGCCAGTACTTATCAGGACCCCTATCTTGTTTTAACTATCCTGTATTATTTCTCACTGGGTTTTCTCCTGCTCTAACCCAAACTCCTTGTTTTTCTCCCTTCTCCTATGACTATCATTTCTTTTATCCCTTCCCCTATTAAAAGAGCAGGTGGTGGCAGCATACTCCCAAGAGAATAGACCGCTACCGTCTATTCTCCCATATTCCAGTAATGTTCCCTTTTATTTGATCTCTATATTCCCATATTTTTTTGTATCCACTCCAAGTCTCTACCTGAGGGAATAGACAATATGGCATCGTCTGGTGCTCTGTCGACCCCAGGGTGGGGCTGGGGGGGTATTAGCTGCATTTCAGTGTGTGTACTCTCTTCCCCCCTCTTTCTAATCAGTCCATTTACATATACAGTCCACAACTATTGTAGCATATTATGTACTGGTGCGATCTACTGTAATTTATAATACTGGTCTAGGATAGATGTGTTAGAGTGCGTGTGTTATCGAAGGATTCGTTTTCTGTGACCAGGGCGACTTAAGTTTTCCCACACACCTCACAGGGGTAACTGCGGTAAATATTGTTGGCGGTCACCTCCCGTTGAGATTATTTGTATGTAAGTGTTGGTGAAGTCCATACAAGTAGTCTCATAATTCCCCACAATCATAATAATAATTCAGGTGTGTTCACCTTGTGTCACCTTATTCAGTTCTCGCGTTACTTTATCTTTCCTTGTCCACTACGTCGAGGTCTTGGAATATTTTTAAGCGTGGTGACCTTATACTCTCTTAGAGAAAAGAACAGAAGACAGCACACCTGAAACAATTCACAATTAACTCACTAACACATCGTTAGTGCTGAAGGAAGTTATTAAATATCTTTCTTTGTAGGCGGTATAACAAATCACTGAGTTCAGCAGTTTAGTAGATATGGGTTGCTTTCATCTGTTTCACGTGCTCTCTCTCTCTATCTCTCTCTGCTACTTGCAACTCATTCTAGAATTAATCTTTCTCCCTAATATCGGATAAATTACATTTTTTTTCAGAGTAAGAAATCAATAATCTTAGTTTATCCATACGTTAAGAGTACCCGGAAGAATTTCTTATAGCATTATAGAAATTTTTCTTTGAACTGCCTCCTTGTAAACTGCCCTCTGGCAAGCACTGTTGACACCGACACTCTGAGACGCTTCTCTCAGACTTACAAGTGGCTTATGGATCAGAATTTCTAGCTGACTGCAGTCGAAAGATTTCCTCACCTACATGCATAACTAAAAAAGGGTTTAACTTACTTGATGGAGTAGAAATGTCTCCTAGTCTTCCAATCTCCCTAAGCTATAACCCCCTCCAAACACCATGTGTAGGGAAAGACCTTAATCTGCAATAATTCAAGTGGTATTAGTGTCTTGCCCTAAACTTAGAAATCCCAAACTCAAAGGGGGTTATCCTCTAAGCAATATCTAAGCAGTATGGGACACTAGCTTCCTGACTTAAACTTAAGAGATGACGCTGGTACATACCAATATATTAGCGTCCGTCTGCTTGAGACCCACAGATAAACTCACTAACGTTTCCCTCAGAAAACTGGTCAGATACTGAGAGAAAGGAAATTATAGTCTTACTGTAATGGGTCTGGATGGAGAAAGATATCCACAGTACTTCAGGATGTCTCCTTCGAGTCCCCAGGACAGATGTTGGGAGTCACGTGGGGAATGCTGCCCTGGTCGCAGCACTTGTTCACTCGTCGAAGTCTGGTCTGAGAAAGCCCCATGTCATGCGTCGTGAGTCCCACACTGCTTGACCTCAGCATGGGATTGCCATTTTGCTTTGGCCTATATAACACTATGTTCGTCTATTTGGCCCTAAAACTACCTATGTTAAGGTGCTAGAGCTACATTATTAATATCTAAAGTTTCCTCAATAATCCTACTATTAGTTACTAACTGTACAAACTTACCTAGGCCTTCCTAGGAGAGTAAATCTATCAATTAACATGTGTTATCTCTCTACCTCCGCCAACTACTGTGTTTGTTTGGGTGGGTGTGTGGGTTCATGAACTCAGAGGACCTATCCGTGGTATGTTTAAAGCTCCAATACGGCTCACTTACCCTGTGGAACTTGAGCGACTCAAAAAAAGTTTCAACAAGCAGTTTCTGTTACCAAAGCACAAAAAACAGGAAGCTACATCTACGAAAGTTATTATCATTCAGTGCTTGTACCTAACATTACCCTTCTTCACTCACAGGTACTTGTGTTAGGTAAGATGATAAATACCCTTTGTATTACAGGAGTGGACAAAGTCTCAGGACTAAAACAATTCCTAATAAATCTCTACAGTGTTTGCACACGTCATATTACCTCTTTTCATGTGAAATAATGGCTGTAAGCCGACAAATGGTTTTAAAAACACGTCTATTGCCAATATATCTTGCTGCACGACTGTGAGATAAGCGATAATAACAACAGCCACCCAATATTCGGTAATGCACAGCGCCATTACACCTTGCATTCCACCACAACCATAACAGTCATAAATTGTTG
>WNWK01050396.1:0-12852 GCA_009830355.1 Cherax destructor | reverse complement strand
CACTTGTTCCAGCAGTGTTTCTGATATCTTAAAGACTTTTTACACTTGTTCCAGCAGTGTTTTTTGATATCTTTTGGTAAAAAGTTGAATAGTCGGGGGCCCAAAGAATTTTGGGATACAGTGTTCTTTTTTGTGTCCATTTAATTTTTTTTTTTTTCACTAAAATTTGAAAAAATTTTTTTGGACATAAAAATTGTTACAAGCAACAAAACCCCTTAACTTTTGTGACTAAAAATGAGAGTTTATTATTTTTTTTTTTATTTATAAATATTTCAAGTTGCTGTGGGCCGCATAAAAATTTTGTGGTGGACTGCCCAGGCCTGCGGCCGCAATTTGGAGCCCCTTGCCCTAATAAATGTCCTAAACTGTACATAAGTGTTTTTTTCCCACATCTCGTCGGCACCATCTTTCCCATGTTCATGATAATGTTTGTGTATTTGTTTTTTAATGCCCCAATCGTTCCTTGTCCTTAGTCCGGGGCTTTTCCCCTTTTCCCACCCTCCCAAATTTTCCCTTCAAGTATCTTTTTTACACTGTAATCAGTCCACCCACTTTCTGGGTATTCGGGTTTGATGTTTATGGGTCTAGTTCTCGTAGTATTTTTTGCTGTTTACAATTTTGTATCTCCTGGACTAGTCTAAATACGGTTCTGAGCATTTTTCTAGTTTTTAATCATTTTTAAGAGGGGTTTCCCGAATCCCACCTTCAATATATGTTTTTATGGTTAAAAAGTGATGAGTTTCTGTTTGTTCAGAGTCCTGGTAAGGTCATTTACTTTTTTTTATTATCAATTTTTTGTGTTTTTTAGCAGCACAGTTTTTAAAATTTCAAGTTCTATTATTTTTTTTCTAAAGGGGTGTGTGTGTGTGTGTGTGTGTATGTATGTTTTTTTGTGTGTGTGGGGGTTAAGGGTGTGTGTGTATTTGTGTGTGTGTTGTGTGTGTGTGTGTGTGTGTGTGTTTTTGTATTGTGTGTGAAAAAGGGGTTTTTTGTGTGTGTGTGTGTGTGTGATGTGTGTGTGTTGGGGGGGTTTGTTTTTTTGTGTGTGTGTGTTTTTTTATAATGTGGTAATTTGTAAGAGTTTAAAAGGGAAAAGGAGATATGGGAAAGTAAAAGGGGGTGTGTGTGTACTCACCCCCTGTGGTTGGGGTGAGACCACCCGGGGTGTATTGTGTGGTCCGTGTGCGCGCGGGGGAATGTAATTTTTTTTTCTGATAATTGTAAATGGTTTGTTCCGATTGTTCAACAACCCTGTTTTTTTTTTAACCCCCGTTTTTTTAAAAATGTGACGGGGGAATGTGGGGGGAATTATTTCTCTTCCTTTCTCTCTCTCATTTGTTAGAATATTTTGATAAGTTATATTGAGAACAAGGTATAGAATATGGTGAGGGAGACAGATGTTGCCTGGGACACTGCTGCCTCACAAACCCCAAAACCCAACCATCATAAAATTCAGTATATAACACAGTCTAAAGTCACTACTTCCCCCATGTTTGTTCACCAATTGGGGGTTTTGTCAACTGTCCCCCCTACTGCCCCAAAATTTCTTTTTTCCCCCGTACCATCCCTGCCCTCCTCTCCCCCGTTTCCCCCCCAAACCCCCGCCCCCCCTCCCCTGTCCACCCCCGGGGCCCCCCCTCCCCGTACCATCCCTGCCCCCTCCTGTCCATCCCCCCCCCTCCCCCCTTCCTTCCCCCCCCTTTTTGTACCACCCCCCCCTCCTCTCCCTGTCCACCCCCCGCCCTCCTCCCTGACCATCCCCCCCTCCTCTCCCCTGACCATCCCTTCCCCCCCCCTCCCCCCTCCCTTTACCACCCCCCGCCCTCCCCCTCCCCCGCCCTCCCTGCCCCCTCCCCGGGGACCATCCCCCCCCCCCCCCCCTTTTTCCCCCCTTTCCCCGCCCCTCCCCTCCCCTGTACCATCCCTGCCCTCCTCCCCCCTGAAAACCCTCCCTGCCCTCCTCCCGTCCCATCCCTCCCCCCCCCCTTTTTCCCTTCCCCCCCCCCCTGCCCTCCCCCCCCTTCCCTGTACCACCTGCCCTCCTCCCCCTGTACCATCCCTGCCCTCCTTCCCCTGTCCCCCCCATCCCTGCCCCCCTTGTCCACCCCCCGCCCTCCCCCTTCCCCCCCCCTTACCATCCCTGCCCCCCCCCTCCCCCGTCCCCCCACCCCCTGCCCTCCTCCCCCTGACCTTCCTGCCCCCCCTCCCCCGTCCACCCTCCCCCCTCCCCGGGGCCCCCCCCCCTCCTCCCTGTCCAAACCCCGCCCTCCTCTCCCTGTCCCCCTCCCTGCCCCCTCCCTGTACCACCCTTTTCCCTCCTCCCCCCCTTGTTTTTGTCCACCCCCCGCCCTCCTCTCCCCTCCCCCTCCCTGCCCTCCTCCCCCCCCACCCTCCCCCTTGCCCCCCCCCCTTCCCCGTACCATCCCTGCCCCCCTTTTTTCCCCCCCCTTGTACCACCCCCCTCCCTTCCTCCCTGTCCTCCCTGCCCCCCCCTCCCCTCCTCCCGGGCCCCTCCCCTCCCTGTACCTTCCTGCCCCCTCTCCCTGACCATCCCTCCCCCCCCTCTCCGTACCATCCCCCCCCCCTCCCTCCCCCCGACCACCCCTGCCCCCTCCCCGCCCCCCCTGCCCTCCTCCCCCGTCCCCCTCCCTGCCCCCCCCCTCCCCCTTTCCCCACCCTGCCCCCCCCTCTCCCTGTACCACCCCTGCCCTCCTCCCCCACCATCCCCCCCCTCCTCTCCCTGTACCCCCCTGCCCCCTCCCGTCCATCCCTCCCCCCTCCCTGTACCATCCCTGCCCCCCCTCTCCCTGTACCCCCCCCCCCCCTCCTCCCCCACCACCCGGGCCCCCCCCTCCCTGTCCCCCTTCCTGCCCCCTCCCCCTGTCCATCCCCCGCCCTCTCCCTGTACCACCCCCCGCCCTCCCCCCCACCATCCCTGCCCCCTCCCTTACCATCCCCGCCCTCCTCCCCCGTACCTCCCCCCCTCCTCCCTGACCACCCCCGCCCCCCTCTCCTGTACCATCCCTCCCTCCTCTCCCTGCCCCCCTGCCCTCCCCCCTGACCACCCCCGCCCCTCCCTGTACCATCCCTGCCCTCCCCCTTTTACCATCCCCCCCTTCCTCTACCACCCCCCGCCCTCCTCCCTGTCCTCCTGCCCTCCTCCCTGTACCATCCCTGCCCCCTCCCCCTGTACCATCCCTGCCCCCCCTCTCCCTGTACCATCCCTGCCCTCCTCTCCCTGTACCATTCCTGCCCCTCCTCTCCCTGTACCATCCCTGCCCTCCTCTCCCTGTACCATCCCTGCCCTCCTCTCCCTGACCATCCCTGCCCTCCTCTCCCGTACCATCCTGCCCTCCTCTCCTCTACCATTCCCTGCCCTCCTCTCCCTGTACCATCCCTGCCCTCCTCTCCCTGTCCATCCCTGCCCTCCCTCTCCCTGTACCACCCCCTGCCCTCCTCTCCCTGTACCATCCCTGCCCTCCTCTCCCGTACCATCCCTGCCCTCCTCTCCCTGTTACCATCCCTGCCCTCCTCTCCCTGTACCATCCCTGCCCTCCTCTCCCTGTACCATCCCTGCCCTCCTCTCCCTGTACCATCCCTGCCCTCCTCTCCCTGTACCATCCTCCCCTCCTCTCCTGCCATCCCTGCCCTCCTCTCCCTGTACCATCCCTGCCCTCCCTCCCTGTACCATCCCTGCCCTCCTCTCCCTGTACCATCCCTGCCTCTCTCCTGTACCATCCCTGCCCTCCTCCCCTGTACCATCCCTGCCCTCCTCTACTATATATTCTGGCTTCCTTATCTTCGGTGGTAGTGTAACTAGTTAATGGTCTAAGGCAGACCGAAACGTCTTCATAAAGTTTCTGTCTTCTATGTGCACATTATTTGTGTATATATTGCTGTGTGTGGCACATATTGTTAGTTTAGAAACCCCAAAATTTGATAGAGGGAATTCTTCAAGACTTTCCTAACCGCAGACATGACCTACTTACACTAGTAGAGTTTCCACTGTGACTCCGCCTCCTGCTGCCTCAACTCACCTGACTCCAGTTATAAGTCACTTCTCTGCATATCATGTATATTTCTCAAGACTGATGAATACATCGACTCAAGGCTGAGGGACTGATTACCTGAAACTCCTCCTCATCTACCACTGTTCTTCTCTGTATTGGACTGAAGAAGCCACTGGCTGGCTCAGCGTTTCTATTGTAAAGATTTCCAAATGTAGCAGCAGGCAAGCCTGGCCCAGGACCTTTTAACAAGGTCATTCAACAAGGTCATTCAACATTGTCAACAAGGTTAACAAGGTCATTTAACAAGGTTAACAATGTCATTTAACAAGATCATTTAATAAAACACCAGGGTCAAACATTAACAAACACCAGGGTCAAACATTAACACAAACACCAGGGTCAAACATTAACAAACACCAGGGTCAAACATTAACACAAACACCAGGGTCAAACATTAACACAAACACCAGGGTCAAACATTAACACAAACACCAGGGTCAAACATTAACACAAACACCAGGGTCAAACATTAACACAAACACCAGGGTCAAACATTAACACAAACACCAGGGTCAAACATTAACACAACCACCAGGGTCAAACATTAACACAAACCTAAGCAGCATAAATTTTTCGTGTATGTACACACACCATCATCAGAGTCACTTTACTACTCCCAAGATCAGAAGATGTGTCAGGAAAGTCACGAGAGTGATAACCTAGTTATAACACACAGGTTGGCTCACACTCCACCCCACCTCCCAAAAAAAAGGAAATCATATTGTCCATTATTCATTCAGTAGCTGTAATAAGTACGAGGACATAACACATCAGTATCATGGAATCTTGGTTCAGAGTACATAATACATCAGTATCATGGAATCTTGCTTTAGAGTACATAACACATCAGTATCATGGAATCTTGGTTTAGAGTACATAACATATCAGTATCATGGAATCTTGGTTTAGAGTACATAACACATCAGTATCATGGAATCTTGGTTTAGAGTACATAACACATCAGTATCATGGAATCATGGTTTAGAGTACATAACACATCATTATCATGGAATCTTGGTTTAGAGTACATAACACATCAGTATCATGGAATCTTGGTTTAGAGTACATAACACATCAGTATCATGGAATCTTGGTTTAGAGTACATAACACATCAGTATCATGGAATCTTGGTTTAGAGTACATAACACATCAGTATCATGGAATCTTGGTTTAGAGTACATAACACATCAGTATCATGGAATCTTGGTTTAGAGTACATAACACATCAGTATCATGGAATCTTGGTTTAGAGTACATAACACATCAGTATCATGGAATCTTGCTTTAGAGTACATAACCATCAGTATCATGGAATCTTGGTTTAGAGTACATAACACATCAGTATCATGGAATCTTGTTTAGAGTACATAACACATCAGTATCATGGAATCTTGGTTTAGAGTACATAACTCATCAGTATCATGGAATCTTGGTTTAGAGTACATAACACATCAGTATCATGGAATCTTGGTTTAGAGTACATAAACATCAGTATCATGGAATCTTGGTTTAGAGTACATAACACATCAGTATCATGGAATCTTGGTTTAGAGTACATGTTACGGAAATTAGAGTTTACCTGAGGCTCTAATGCCTTGCTAAGGGCAAAGGGTAAAAGTTACACAAAACACCTGTAAAACTAGGCCTCCCAGGTCTATCCCCATAAACAAAGCTGATATTCAACCATTGTTTAGTGCTCCAATGGGTTAGGGTATCAGAAGGTTCCACACAAAATTCCTACTCATACAAAAATACATTTATTTACTTATATTAAAAATATATACTATACATTCCAAACACACCTCTTCATATTTCAATTAGCCAAACCCCCTCAATAACAGTACAGGACGGAGAGGGCGGCCGGATTACATAAGAAAGAAGGAACACTGCAGCAGGCCTACTGGCCCATGCGAGGCACGTCCAAGTCTCCCACCGGCTTAAGCCAATGCCCCGACCCAGCCAGGTCAGGTTACATTCACTTAAGGAAGGAGCACGGCATCTGACCTAGTAGCACAAACTAGTCAGGTCCAACTCACACCCACCCGCACCCACTCATATATTTATCTAGCCTATTTTAAACTACACAACGTTTTAGCCTCTATAACTGTACTGGGAGTTTGTTCCACTCATCGACAACTCTATTACCAAACCAATGCTTTCCTATATCCTTCCTGAATCTGAATTTATCCAACTTAAAGCCATTGCTGCGAGTCCTGTCAATACTAGATATTTTTAGCACGCTATTTACATCACCTTTATTTATTCCTGTTTTCCATTTATACACCTCAATCATATCCCCCCTAATTCTACGTCTTTCTAGAGAGTGCAGATTCAGGGCCCTCAGTGTATCCTCATAGGGAAGATTTCTGATACATGGAATCAACTTAGTCATCCTCCTTTGACGTTTTCCAGAGCATTTATATCCATTCTGTAATACGGTGACCAAAACTGTGCAGCATAATCTAGATGAGGCCTAACCAAGGATATATAGAGTTGAAGAACAACCTGAGGACTCCTATTATTTATGCTTCTTGATATGAAGCCAAGGATTCTGTTCGCTTTATTGCGAACACTTATGCACTGCTGTCTTGGTTTTAGATTACTGCTAACCAGAACTCCTAAATCCTTTTCGCAATCAGTAGTATTAAGATCTACATTATTTAGTTTATATGTGGCATGGTTATTGTCCTGTCCAATATTTAAACTTTGCATTTATCTATATTAAACTGCATCTGCCACTTCTCCGACCACTGCATCAGTCTATTCAAATCTTCCTGGAGTGCTCTAATGTCCCGTTTGAATGAATTGGACGGCCTATTTTGGTGTCATCGACAAACTTGCTTATGTCGCTATTTATTCCCTCATCTATGTCGTTTATGTAGATTGTGAACAACAAGGGGCCCAATACTGACCCCTGTGGAACACCGCTTGTGACATTTCCCACTCTGATTTCTCCCCATTTATGCAAACTCTCTGCTGCCTATTTGTCAACCATGCCTCTATCCAGGAAAAATTTCTCCTCCTATTCCGTGTGCCTTAATTTTCCTCAATAGTCTCTGATGTGGGACTCTATCAAAAGCCTTACTGAAGTCCATATACACAACATCATATTCATTACCATGATCTACCTCCTCAAATACCTTAGTGAAAAAGTTATTAAATTTGTAAGGCAGGAACGCCCTTTTGTAAAACCGTGCTGAGATTCGTTGATTAATTTATGCTTTTCAAGATGGCTACGAATTGCCTCGGCTATTATTGATTCCATAAATTTTCCCACTATGGAGGTTAGGTTATTGGTCTATAGTTCGAAGCTAAGGACCTGTCTCCTGCTTTGAAAATAGGTATTACATTTGCAATTTTCCACTTATCTGGCACCATGCCAGTTTGCAGTGATATGTTGAAAAGATTAGCCATAGGTTTGCTAAGCTCCTCTTTACATTCCTTTAGAACCCTTGCATACAGTTCATCAGGGCCTGGGGATTTGTTAGGTTTTAATTTATCTATTTGTCTAAGGACCATGTCACTTGGGACCCTAATCGTGTATAGTTTACTATCGTCCTGTTCTACATAATTTATTATTTCTGGAATATCGCTAGTATCTTCCTGTGTAAAAACTGAGAGGAAGTAAGTGTTAAAAATTCTACACATTTCCTTATCACTGACGGTGAGCTGACCTGAGTAACTTTTGAGTGGGCCTATCTTGTCCCTAATCTTACTTCTGTATACCTGAAAAAATCCTTTTGGGTTAGTCTTCGATTCTCTTGCAACTTTAACCTCATAGTCTCTTTTTGCTTTTCTTATTCCCTTTTTTATTTCTCTCTTTAACTGAATATATTGATTACTTAATTGCCCCTCTCTTTTGATTCGCCTATATATGCCTCTCTTTTGACCAATGAGATGTTTTAATCTATTGTTAATCCACTTAGGATCATTTTTGTTTGATCTGATTTGTTTGATCTATTAGGAACATAAGTTGTCTGAGCAGCTAGAACTATTCTCTGAAAAACGTCATATTGGCAATCACCACCTACCTGACCCACTGTCAGGTCATTCCAGTTCAGCCTACCCAGGTAATTTTTCAGTCCTATGAAATCAGCCAGGCGGAAGTCAGGGACAGAGACTTGATTGCAATTATTAGGGTAATTCCATGATATATTAAAACTGAGTGATTTGTGATCACTTTCCCCAAGCTCATCATTAACCTCAAGATTATTAATTAGCGATTCCCTGCTGGCAAGAACCAAGTCTAGCAGGTTATTTCCTCTAGTTGGTTCTGTCACCAACTGTTTCAAAAAACAATCCTGAATCGTATCAAGAAAGTCACTTGACTCTAAATTTCCTGTCAAATTGCTCCAGTCAATTTGTCTAAAGTTGAAATCTCCCATTAGCACAACATTTTCATATGTAGATGCCTTACGAATTTCATCCCATAGAAGTTTACTGCACTCCCTATCAAGATTTGGGGGCCTGTAAATCACACCCAAGATTAGTTTTACACGGCCTTCAAGAAGCTGTAACCAAACAGATTCAGTGGCTGACGCTTCTAATTTTATATCTTGTCTAACACAACAATTTAAATTGTCTCTGACGTACATCGCTACTCCACCACCCTTCCTGTTGACCCTATCAGTGTGGAATAATTTATAGCCTTGTATGTGACATTCATAAGGCAACTCTCTATCTTTCAGATTGAGCCAGGTCTCTGTTATAGCAATAATATCTATGTTTCCTGCACTTGCAATTAATCTTAGCTCATCTATATTATTTCTTACACTCCTGCTATTAGTATAGTAAACCTTAAGGAGCTAGTCTCTTGTTTCCTCTGCTGTCTCCTTTGTTTGCTGACCTGATCCATTGTATTTATTTGTAACTTTATGATGAATTTCTTTTATACACTTACTGTTTTCAGCCCTAGTGTTCCTAACTGACTGTTTCCCACACACATTGTCACTTCAAAAACACAACGCGTCCCTATGGGGGCGGCCCAGCCACCGCAACCCTCATCAAGAACACATCTTCCTCTATTTCTTCAGTTCACACTCTTCCTTCCGAGCCCCGACCATGTCCGAGCCCAGGGTGTGTACTGGTAAACCATATAAGTGCCTATGGCTTGAATTAGCTACACAAAAAGGGAATACAACATCACAAACTTAGCTGAACCCAGGCTCCGTCTCACCCCTGCTACCATGCTGCCCACATGTGTTCACCCAAGCGACGCCACTACCTCACCACAAACATTTGGAAAATAAATCCCTAGCTGGATTTCCTTAATTCACAGCTTAAACTTACTTTACAGTATTCACCAAAAGCACAGCATATTTCTAAAATTATCATTTACATTTATCTAAAGGTTATACATTATTATTATTTTTTTTTTCTAATTACATGAAATTTATGGCACACTTCTCCAATAGCTATATATTACGTATATTTAAATGTCATGCAGAAACCTGCATAACAGTACATAACACATCATTATCATGGAATCTTGGTTTAGAGTACATAACTCATCATTATCATGGAATCTTGGTTTAGAGTACATAACACATCAGTATCATGGAATCTTGGTTTAGTAGAGTACATAACACATCAGTATCATGGAATCTTGGTTTAGAGTACATAACTCATCATTATCATGGTTTAGAGTACATATCTCATCAGTATCATGGAATCTTGGTTTAGAGTACATAACACATCAGTATCATGGAATCTTGGTTTAGAGTACATAACTCATCATTATCATGGAATCTTGGTTTAGAGTATATAACACATCAGTATCATGGAATCTTGGTTTAGAGTACATAACACATCAGTATCATGGAATCTTGGTTCAGAGTACATAACACATCAGTATCATGGAATCTTGGTTTAAGTATATAACACATCAGTATCATGGAATCTTGGTTTAGAGTACATAACTCATCATTATCATGGAATCTGGTTTAGAGTACATAACACATCAGTATCATGGAATCTTGGTTTAGAGTACATAACACATCAGTATCATGAAATCTTGGTTTAGAGTACATAACACATCAGTATCATGGAATCTTGGTTTAGAGTACATAACACATCAGCATCATGGTTCAGAGTACATCTGGACACCTACTTACCTACTCCTGGGCGGGCCTGGGCAGGACCTACTTGCCACCTACCAGTGACAAGAGTCTTGGTCTGCTACGTCTCCTCACCTGACGCCACTATAGAAGCGCCAGTTTTCAAACCTTTGCTTCAGATTCTTCAAGACCACGATGATCTTCAAGACCACGATGATCTTCAAGACCACGATGATCTTCAAGACCACGATGCTCTTCAAGACCACGATGATCTTCAAGACCACGATGATCTTCAAGACCACGATGATCTTCAAGACCACGATGATCTTCAAGACCACGATGATCTTCAAGACCACGATGATCTTCAAGACCACGATGATCTTCAAGACCACGATGCTCTTCAAGACCACGATGCTCTTCAAGACCACGATGCTTTTCAAGACCACGATGCTCTTCAAGACCACGATGATCTTCAAGACCACGATGATCTTCAAGACCACGATGCTCTTCAAGACCACGATGCTCTTCAAGACCACGATGCTCTTCAAGACCACGATGATCTTCAAGACCACGATGATCTTCAAGACCACGATGATCTTCAAGACCCCGATGATCTTCAAGACCACGATGATCTTCAAGACCACGATGATCTTCAAGACCACGATGATCTTCAAGACCACGATGATCTTCAAGACCACGATGATCTTCAAGACCACGATGATCTTCAAGACCACGATGATCTTCAAGACCACGATGATCTTCAAGACCACGATGATCTTCAAGACCACGATGATCTTCAAGACCACGATGATCTTCAAGACCACGATGACCTTCAAGACCACGATGATCTTCAAGACCACGATGATCTTCAAGACCACGATGATCTTCAAGACCACGATGCTCTTCAAGACCACGATGCTCTTCAAGACCACGATGATCTTCAAGACCACGATGATCTTCAAGACCACGATGATCTTCAAGACCACGATGATCTTCAAGACCACGATGATCTTCAAGACCACGATGATCTTCAAGACCACGATGATCTTCAAGACCATGATGATCTTCAAGACCACGATGATCTTCAAGACCACGATGATCTTCAAGACCACGATGCTCTTCAAGACCACGATGATCTTCAAGACCACGATGATCTTCAAGGCTGACGGACTGATTATCTCATCTTTTGTATATACTTCTATTGTTTTTTTTTTTTTGCTATTATGTTAGAATTTGTATTGATAAAGCCACTGGAGGGCGAAACGTCTACAATAAAGATACCCAGATGTTTCACTTGTGTCTAATTTTTCATATTATTTAAAATTTTACTGTGATATAAATATTACGCAAGCACACACACACACACACACACACACACACACACACACACACACACACACACACACACACACACAGATAAAGCCTGGTCTTAGACCGGGTCATAGGGGCGCTGACCCCAAATAATCGTCTTCAGTCCAGAATCTTCATTTTTTTTCTTTGGTTTCTATCATGTGTCCACTTGCCTTCTCAATATATATATAAGTTTTTAATGGTAATTGGTGATTATTTTTATGTTTATATTCAGTTATTTTATTTCTTATAATTTGATGGTATATGCTAATCTTTGATCATTATTGCAGGTAAGACAGCAGTTGCTGGTGGATGAGCGAGTGAGGCGCCGACCCACCTGGGTGAGTGTGTGGGCAACACTGTGTGGGTGTGTGGGCAACACTGTGTGGGTGTGTGGGCAACACTGTGTGGGTGTGTGGGCAACACTGTGTGGGTGTGTGAGCAACACTGTGTGGGTGTGTGGGTAACACTGTGTGGGTGGGTGGGCAACACTGTGTGGGTGTGTGGGCAACACTGTGTGGGTGTGTGGGTAACACTGTGTGAGTGTGAGGGCAGCATTGTGTGGGTGTGGGGGCAGCATTGTGTGGGTGTGTGGGCAACACTGTGGATCAGTAGGGAGGGGTGAGTGTTCTTGATATCATTGTTTACTAAACACTTGTCAACAAAAACACCAAAATGGAGACAGGAACTAAGGCTGATAGATTGTATATTTCGACCTCCAGCTAAGGCCCTTTTCAGCAGATACCATAATGTGACGGAGAAGTGTATAATATAGGCAAAACATGAGGTTTTGTCACTTGAAGTCATAAAAGAGAAGATGGAATAGGTACGGTGTATGGAGCCTGTCGTGCTGTAGAGTGGATATGCTACGTTATCACTCACGAAGTCGTAATAACATGATTGCAAGGTACGAAATGGATTAGAACTCATGGCAGGTGAGTCGTAAACCTCCAGGACAGTTTTACGACATGCTTGCCATGGGTTCTAACCCCACCAGTACCCTAGTAAGGTATGTTAGTGCAGTGGTTTGCAGTATCTTGGCCTGGAGGCTCAGTGCCGTTTCATTATTTAAAATTTAGAGAGTGTTATGTTGGGTAAACCAGTCATCAATTTACAGATCGAAGAGACAAATTAAGTTTTTCATGAAAGATAATCAGAACTGCTAACATTTCCTCTCTTTCTGATGTAATCATCTCAGTTAACTTTGAAGAAGCCATCGACAGCATGGCCATGCACTCTACTCCACGACCAGACTCAGCCAACTCGATATTAATAAAAACTGTAAACAACCACTATTTTGGGTCTTTAGTATTTAATGGAGGAGGAGCCTGGACACAGGTATCATCCCAGTTATTGAAAGCCACTAATATTCCCA
>WNWK01050395.1:0-12852 GCA_009830355.1 Cherax destructor | reverse complement strand
TTTTGTGACCATACTTGCACCTTTGAACAACAGCGCCCTTTGTTTTCCCTTTCTCTTGGCCATAATGGAACAGATGGTTGGATGGGATTTGCCATAGAGCCTGGCCAGCTCAGGGATTCGTCCACTTTCATATTTTACAATGATCTCCTTCAGTTCTACCGTATTTTCCTTTTTTTACCACAGGGCGGGCCCTGGAGTTTTTTGGGGCCCCATGGTTTTTTAGCAGTTGCAAGCACTAAAAACAGTGGAATAATGACAATATACTGGTATGAATGCGGGGGTGGTGGTCGCCGCTTGTAAACAAAGCAAAAGGGGTGCCTGGGGCCCAGCTGGGCCCGGGCCATGCGTACGCACCCGGGGACAAACCCCCCAGTGGCTTGTCTATTACTGAGCCAAAATTCTTTTTAAAAAAACCTGTCTAACCCCCGTTTTGGCACCTCCACAATCGGGGGTTAAAAACAGTGGCCCCCCCGAGATTGGCCCAACATTCCAAAGGCTGTAATTTCCGAACAAATTTAAAATAATGTAAAGGGGAGCCTTTGACCCCCAAAATACCAAAGACTTCAAATTACATTTACATATTGGTTTTCCCGAGGTGACCAAAAAGAGGGTCCACTGTATATATATAAAACAGTGGCCCGGCACCCGGAAATCGTACAATTTTAAAGTATAATATTGAAGTGTATTTTGGGGTCAAAATGAAACCTCTTTTTCCAAGCTCCCCCTGAGTTTCGGCCAAAATTCGTTCCAGTGTTTCCCCAGTCTGTTCCGAACCAATTTGTGCATCTCAAACTCGAACATTTATGTGGCGTAAGTGCTGTTGCAAGTGTTTTTTTGGGGTCTGAAATAGACAAACCTACGTGACATTATTTTTTAAAGGGAATAAATTTTTCGAATGGCACTTGAGCAGCATTCTGAATAATTTTGGGAAAACCGGGGGACCACTGTAAATTGGGTTTACATTATTTCTTATAAAAAGGTTTTGCCATTTTGGGAATTTTTCCGGCAGCCCCCTGGAATGGATTAATTTGAAATTCGAGGGTCCCCTTTTTATGAAACTCCTTGAAGCATGGTGTTATGACAAGTGTAGTAAATCACAGGGAGTGACACTTGATGAACATCACTGCTCCGGGGGCCCCCCGGGGGTTTTTTTTTTCACTTTTTAAAACAAACATGTCTGTCTGTCTACCCCTCTGTCTGTCTATCTGCCCCTAGCTCTACTTATCTGTCTTTCTGTTGTGTGTGTCTGTCTTTCCGTCTGTTTTTTTCTGTCTGATTCCCCAAATTTAAAAAACGTATTACTTGTGTCCTTATTATCCATATATCTACAAGCACTGTATAACTTTTTGGAATTTTTGGGGTTTTTCTAGGTAATTTACATTATGTATAATTAAATTGTATTTTTTTACATTTGAGAAACAGATAGACAGAGACAGACAGAATATAGACAACAGAATATAGACAGAAAAAAGGGATATAGACGGGCAGGATATAGAAAAGACAGAAAAGATATAACAGACAGAGAGATATAGACAGACAAAAAAATAGAAGAAGAAAGATATAGACAGACAGAAAATATAGACAGACAGAGAGATATAGACAGACAGAGATATATAGACAGACAGAGATATATAGACAGACAGAAAATATAGACAGAAAAAAAGATATAGACAGACAGAGATATAGACAGACAGAGAATAGACAGACAGAGATATAGACAGACAGAGATATAGACAGACAGAGATATAAAAGAGACAGATAAAAACAGAGGCAGCCAAAGTCAGTAAACCAGCCTCCCCCCCCGAATACATATTGACATGTTCCAGAGTCATTTCTCTTTACTTGGGAATAGGTTATAGGACATTCTGGCAGGATGACACTACCAGTGGATCAGAAATGAAAGGATGTTACACAAATGTTGCACAGGGGTTTTGTTATCAAGGTTTTGATTTTTTCAACCACTTGTGGCCCATCCATCTCAAAGCCACTAAACTCGGGGTCAACATCACTTCCCTAAAAAGGGGAGTGTTAATAAAAGTGGACCCCAGTTCGAAATTAATCCATTCCAGGAGCTAGTACTTAACACTTTTTTCAAATTTTTCAACCTTTTTTTCCCCCATAAGTAATGAAAATACAGTTAATCCGTTCACAAAAATATTCACAAAAAAAATTTTAAAAACAAATATATATATAAAAAACATTTACTTACCTTTATTGAAGGTTGCAGGCATCTGGAAGATGAGTAATGATAATGAAGGTCCTCTTGGGGTTTTTTTCCAAACAAAGGCCCCTTTTTTTCATCACAAAAAAACTTGTTGGGGGAATTTTAAATCTACGAAGGGGGGAAAAACCCCCCCTGCATGCCTGCTACACTCCCCCCAAAGCCTGCTACACTCCTGCTGCCTCCATCCCTGCATTTCCCTGCAAACCCCCGCATGAATGCTACACTCCCCCCCCTTCTCCTTTTTCCCCCCCGCCTGCAAACTCCTGCATGTCTGCTTCCCCTCCCCCCCCTGCCTGCAAATCCCTGCTTTCCTTAAAAATCCTGCATGCCCCCTAAACTCCCCCCCCTGCCGCTAAACTCCCCCCCCTGCCTGGGAACTCCCTGCTGCCTGCTAAACTCCCCCCCTGGAAAAACCCTCCGCATGGAAAAATCACTCCCCGCGTGGGGGGCCCCAAACTCCCCCATGGAAAAATAAACTCCTCATGGGAAAATACCTCCCTGCATGCCTGCTTCCCCCGCATGGATGCTACACTCCCATGCCTGCTCACTCCCCGCATGCCCCCCTCCCCCGATGCAAAAAACCCCGCGGGGCTAAACTCCTGCATGGAAAAATCACCCTGCATGAATGCTCACTCCCGGGGGTCCCCCTCCCTGGAAAAAACCCCACTCCCCGCATAAAAATACACTCCCTGCATAATGCCCCCCTGAAGCCCCACCCCCGCATGGTCTCCACTCCCATGCCTGCTACCTCCCCATGAATGCCAAATCCTGAAATTTCCAAAAACCCGCATGGGAAAATACCTCCCCCCCCTGAATGCTAAACCCCCCCTGGGCCCACACTCCTGCATGAATGCTCACTCCCCATGGGAAAAACACTCCCCCCCCTGAATGCTTTTACCCTCCCTGGGAAAATCCCCCTCCCCCCGCCTGCTACACTTGCATGCCTGTACAGTCCCTGCAAATGCTACACTCCCCCAATCCTGCTAAACTCCTATTCCCTCCTAAAAGTCTGCTACTCCCCCGCGCCCTCCCTGCTGCTGCACTCCCATGCCTGCTAAACCCCCTGCCTGCTAAACCCCCCTCTGCCTGCTAAACTCCCCCCCCTTGCCTGCTAAACTCCCCCCCCTGCCTGCTAAACTCCCCGCGGGGGGCTAAAATTTCCCGCATGGATGTCACCCCTCATGAATGCTAAACTCCCTGCATGAATGCTAAACTCCCCATAATCTCACTCCCCCATGCCTGCTAAATCCCCCATGCCTGCTACACTCCCCGCATGCCTGCTCACTCCCCGCATGCCTGCTCACTCCTGCATGGTTTAAAATCCTGCATGGAAACTAAATCCCCCAAAAAGCTACACTCCTGCATGAATGTCCTCCCTGCATGGAATGCACCCCCCTGCATAAAGCTCACCCCCAGGGAAATTTTTCCCCCCCCGCAGGGAAACAAAACTCCTGCTGAATGTCACCCCCCCGCATGCCTGCTACAATCCCTGCATGCCTGCTACACTCCTGCATGCCTGCTACCCCCTGCCCCCCCCCCCGCAAAAAAGCTAAACCCTGCATGCCGCAAACTCCTGCATAAAACTAAACTCCCATGAATGCTCACCCTGCTTTAATGCTAAACCCCCCCATGAAACTAAACTCCCCATGAATGCTACCTCCTAAAATTCTCAATCCCCCCCTGCTAACCCCCCGCATGCTCCCAAAATTCCATGCCTGCTACCTCCCTGCATGAATGCTAAATCCCTGCATGAATGCTAAATCCCCAAAATGTTACACCCCCCGCAAAAAAGCTACACCCCCCAAAAAGTCACCCCCGCATGAATGCTACCCCCCCCGCATGAATGCTAAACTCCTGCATGAATGCAAAACCCCCTTTAAAAAGCTACACTCTTGCAAAAAAGCTCACTCCCCATGAATGCAAAACCCCCTGCAGGGGAAAGAAAAAACCCCGCAGGGAAATTTTACCCCCCATGCCTGCAAAACCCCCATGCCTGCCCCCCCCCGCATGCCAAAACCACTCCTGCAAAAAAGCTAAACCCCCCGCAGGGTGCAAAACTCTCTGCATTGCTCACCCCCCGCATGGATGTCACTCCCCAAAAAAGCTCACCCCCCAAACCCCTGCTAAACTCCCTGCATGGCCACTCCTGCATGTTCACATTTCAGGGCCCTAAACTCCCTGCATGTCTGCCCCCCCTGCATGCCTGCTAAACCCCCCGTGCCTGAAAAACCCCCTGCATCCCCGCTAAACTCCCCCCATTTTTTAAAACCCCGCATGGTTTAAAAAACCCCCTGCAAAAAAGCTAAACTCCTGCAAAAAAGCAAAACTCCCTTTCCCCCCCCCATCCTGCTCACCCCTGCATGCCTGCTACACTCCCTGCATGCCTGCTACACCCCCCGCATGCCGCTCCTCCCTGCATGAATTTTAAACTCCTCAACTCCCCTGCATGAATGCTACCCCTCCCTGCATGAATCTCACTCCCCCATGAATGCTCCCCCCTGCATAAAGCTACACTCCTCAAAAAAGCCCCCACTCCTGCATGGATGCTCACTCCTGCATGGATGCTCACCCCCCGCATGAATCCCCCCCCCTCAAAAAATTTTCCTCCTGCAAAAAAGTCCCCCCCAAGATCTCACCCCCTGCAAAAAAGCTACACCCCCCAAATGGATCTCACTCCCTGCATGAATGCAATCCCTGCAAAAAAGCTCACCCCCCGCATGGGTGTCACTCCCTGCATGAATGCTAAACCCCGCAAAAAAGCTCACCCAAAAGGAAAGCTCACCCCCCGCATAAAAGCTACACTCCCTGCAGGGAAAAGCTACACCCCCCGCAAAAAAGCTACACTCCTCAGGGAATCCACCCCCCGCATGAATGCTACAGCCCCCCCATGAATGCCCCCTCCCGCGAAAGCTACCCCCCGCAAAAAGCTCCCGGGGGTGCCACTGGGTTTTTTGGAATGGGGGGAACTTATTTCACAGTGACAACCCCCTAAACCCCCAAAAAAAAAACACCAAATGGGGTGTAAATTTTTTTAAAAAGAGCCCTAGGTAATGTTCTCTCAATGGTAAACAACGCTTCCTGGCGGCATCCTGCGCCCGGGCAGGTGCGGAGCGGGGGGGGCAGGTCAACGTTCCAAAACGAGGGGGTTTTTACGATTCTTAAAACGAAAAAAACTTACAAAAAAAGATGTTTAAGAAGGGAAACCCTTTAAAAAACGGGGTCACTGTACATGACATTGGTGAATTTTCCCGGGGGTTTCCCGCTTTTGTCTGGGTGGCGCCAAACTGGTGCCCCCACAAGGTACTAAGTGGTCCCAGTTTTTTTTTAAAACGTACTATGCACCCCGAGTTTTAAAAACCCATTCTATACTGACCAGGCATCTTTGGCCAATCATGCCAAATTTGGAGGCGGGAAAAAAAAAAATGTAGATCTATGTTTGGAGCACTAGGGGAAAAAGTAGATCACTTTTGGGGCTTTTTAAAAGGGTTTAAAAAAAAAAAAAAAAAATAGAATAGAAAAAATAATATTAGCGAGTGCCCCCCCGGGGGCGATGTTCCCCAAAGGGGGTTCACTTTCTGTAAAAATTTATGCCTCTATATCTCGGTAAGTATTGATCACAAATTTTTTTTTTTTTTCCCATAACATTCAAAAAATTTTTTTTTAGATTTTAAAAATTTTTTTTTTTTTAAAACACCTCCTCACTTTACAACGGAGATAGGGACCAAAAACCCCCTTGGAAAAAAATTTATTTTAAATAGGGCATACTATAATGGTATTTTTTTCGTTATCTTTGATATTTTTTTAATTTCCCCCTTTTCACCATTTTTTAACATTTCTGGTATTTTTTTAAATTTTTTTACCCCCTGTATGTTTTTTTAAAAAACAGGGGGAAATGGGTCAAAAAAAACATTTTTAGGTATAAATACTGGTCAGAGACCCGGGAAGTCGGGGGGGCCCCTTCTTTTACAGTGGTCCCTCTTTTTTTTTAAAACCGTTCCCGGGGGATCGCAAAACTGAAAAACAACAAAAAATAAAACCATTTTCCCCCTAAGAAATAATGTAAATTCAATTAATCCGTTTCCCGCCCCAAAGGGTATTAAAAAAAAATAATTTTTAAGGGTTAAATATAGTTTTTCATAAAAAAAATAACAAATAAATAAAAAGCACTAAAAATTTTAAAATGAACATTTAACATCCCCCACTTACTTTTTTTTGGCGACTCTTGTTGGTGTATGGAAGAGGGAAAGGGGGGGGGGAAAGGGGGAGTTTATTGTTGGAGGCAAAAAATGCTTTTAATTTGACCTAATATCAAACTCGGCTTTTTTTTCATCACAAAATTTTTTAATATAATAATAAACAATATAAATAACAAAAAAAGAAAAATCACCGAATGAATAAAATACCATTAAAGGGTGGGGCATACTGGCCCAGCTATGAAAACATCTTCCTATTCTTTCCTCCTTCACCCCGCATTAGTATAAAAAAAAACAGAGTTTGTAATGCTAACTGCATTAGATCATTTTTTTCCCCAGTCGCTTCAAGGTGAACAGGAATCATTCCCCCCCAGGCTGTCTGATAAAAAAAACCCCAGCAGAAAAACAACAACTGGTTTTTAAAAAAACCCACCGAAACTTCTACCTCTCATTCTCTCTCGTTTATTAATTTAATCTTGTTTATCACCTCTCCTCTTTTTTAAAAGCCCCCTCTTCCCCCCCCTCTCACCCCCCTGCCTCTCACCACCACCCTCTCCCCCCCCTGCCTCCCCCACCACCACTGCCTCTCCCACCACCCTCTCACCACCCTCCTCCCACCCCCTGCCCCCACCACTCCCTGCCTCTCATCACCACTGCCCACCACCCACTGCCTCCCACCACCACTGCCTCTCACCACCACTGCCCCCCCCCCCACTGCCTCTCACCACCACTCCCACCACCACTGCCCCCTCATCACCACTGTCTCACCACCCCCCTCCCCCACTGCCTCCCCCTCCCCCCACCACCACTGCCTCTCACCACCACCCTCTACCCCCCTCCCCCCCCCGCCTCACCACTGTTTCTTTCCAGTCCTTCAAGGTGTAAACCCGGAAATCATTCCCCCCCCAGGTTTTTGGTAACAAAGCAGCAGAAAAACAACAAAAAGGGGGTTTTTGTTGAAAAAACTACCGAAACTTCTACACTCTCTGTCATGATTTGAAGCTCTCCCGGGGGACTCATTACCTTTCAACTTGTCATGATTGTGGGCTCTAGTTCACCCCCTTTGTAATTTTGTCATGAGTGTGCCCAAACTCTACCGGACCCCATTACCTTTGCAATTTTCATGATTGCCCCCAGATATAGTTCATTACTGCAAAAACTTGTTCAGCAAAATTTTTTGGGGCCCCCAGTCTCTGGACCAAATGTCCCTCTGTTCTTTTGACTACCCCCACAGGATGGGTATGGGGTGCAAAAAAAGATATAAAAAAAAAAAAAAAAAAAACTCATTCTCCCCGTTTATTCATTTAGTCTTTTTTTACTCACCTCTCCTTCATTAAACTGCCTTTTACCACCACTGCCTTTCATCACCACTGCCAAAAACCCCTGCCTCAACCAACAAACAAGCACCACTCCCCCCCCCCAACTGCCTCTCACCACCATTGCCTCTCATCACCACTGCCTCTCACCACCATTGCCTCTCATCACCACTGCCTCTCATCACCACTGCCTCTCATCACCACTGCCTCTCACCCACCACTGCCTCTCATCACCACTGCCTCTCACCCTTTGCTGATTTTTTTTTTTAATTCATGGTGTTCCTCATTTTTTTACCAAAGGACTTAGGAGCTTTTTTTGGGGCCCCCGGGGGCTTTTTTAAACAGTCACACACAATAATCAACCCCCAAAAACAATGGATTGTTAAGAAATGTTTTGTATGAACTTTGCAGGATAATGTTCACTCAACCAGAAACAATGCTACACTGCCTGAGTGCGTGGGAGGCGGGCTTGCGGGGGTTTGTATGTGCACTGGGCACGGGGCAGGGTTCCGGCCCGCACAAAAAAGGGGGGGAACCCGAAAACAGAGGTAAATTTTTTTCCCAAAAAAAATGCCGGGTTTAAATCCCCAAAACAGAGATACATGAAAACGGAGGGATGACTGTATGTACATCACTAAGTGAGGAGAGGCTGTATTTTTCACCCTGAGGCGAGCCCTCGGGGGGCTCCCCTAAAGGGGGGTTTAAAAAGAATGGGCCCCATTTTTTGGCATTTCCCCTTTTTTGGGATTCCGTTCATACGGCGAGTTCAAATTATGACCAAAACTTTTGTATAGGGGGCAGTTTTTTCAGAAAGTGCGCACCACCCCCGGGTTTTTTTAATTTTCCGTGACCCGCTCTCTTTTATGTAATAATCACTCTTGGGAAAATTTAAAAGTCTTTTTTGCATCAATATGATATTTTCATTAATCCATCTATGATATTTTCTTTTTAAAAATTTTAAAGAAACACACAAAGCATATAAACATGCTGTTTATATGCTATGGGGGGTATGGTTCCCGGGGGGGAGGAAAACATTACGTAACACTAATAAAATCATTTGGGCCTTAAATGTCTTATTTTCGTTAATATAGACATTTTCATTAATTTTTTACGATATTTTCTTAAAAAATTTTTTAAAAAAAAATTTTTTAGATATAAACATGATTTCATACTACACCCACAGAATAAAAATTGACAAATTTGAGATTTTTTTACCAAGCGACTTTGTAGGAGTGTGAAGAATTTTTTCTCTAGTCAAAATGAGGGGTAACTGTAGAAAAATACCCCTTTTTTTTTGCCTTCACTCTATATATAGCTATTCACGACCCTTGTGGGTTTAGCGCTTCTTTTTTTTTTGAAAAAATAATAATACAGTGGACCCGAGGGGTTTCATTCCCGAAGGTGTTCAAGTGCCATTACGAAAGAATTTGTTCCCCCTAAGGGGAAAAAAGTAAAAATAGGTTAGCCATTTTAGACCCCCAAAAAAAAAACTTACAAAAGCACTTACAATATTACACTTCATAATTGTTCGGGTTTGAGGTGGTGAAACTCGGGGTCCCCTTAAAACATTAACTCTAAAAATAGTGTTTTGCATGAGAAAAGGGGGGGGGTTTCCCGTTTGTTTATTTTTGTACTAACTTGTACAACTTGTATTGTGAGGTAATTAATTTTTTTTTTTTTTTTATTAACACATCCCGGGGGCCCACCAAAAGGGGGGGGTGGCCCCCCAAAAAAAAAATTTCATCATCATTCACTCCATCACTGTCTTGCCAGAAGGGGGGTTTACACTACAGTTATAAAACTGCAACATTAACACCCCTCCTTCAGGGGGCCCGGGCCCGTACTTCCCATCTCAGAACTCAAGTCCCCTTTCCGGTTTCCTGAATCCCCCTTTTTTTAAAAGTTACTTTGCTCCCCCCAAAGCCGTAAGTTTTAAAATTTTTATAATAAAAATTATTTTTTAGGTAAAAATTTTCCCTCTAAAAGTATGTGAATGCTAAAAAGGGCCCTCGGTTTTTTCCTTTTTTCCAGAATGCTGGGAATGCCATTGCCCACAATTTACTTCCTTAAAAAAAAGTACGTAGGTTGGGCTATTTCAGACCCCAAAATAAATTGCAACAGCACTTAGAAAAACACTTACATAAATGTTCGAGTTTGGGGATGCCCAAAACAGGGACCACTGTACATTTTAAAAACCCCTTCTTTTTTGCCTGACCAGTGATCCCCATCCTTTTTCAGTTTGTGTTTTTACCTTGTCTGTTTCCCCCTATCTCGTTCTCTCTCTCTTTTTACTCTTTCTTTAAACTAGTTGGCTCTCATTGACTATGGGGTCTGCAGTTGTGAAAAAAAAAGGGGTCGTAAGCCTCTTACTTTAAGTGCCAAGTTAGAAATGATTAAACTGAGTGAACTGACGTTTTGGGTTTTCCCAAGTTCTCCCAATTCTGCTATGTATGATAATCTATGTAACTATTTGTGTATACCTGAATAAACTTACTAACAAGGTATAGTTGATCGCTGAGATACCCCTCAAATACAGTTACTTTGCAGCATATGTGTAGGGGGCCCGGAAAAACCCCGGTGAAACTAACACTTGCTAGGAGCTAATGCTGCTGGGATTACAAATTAAAACCTATGAAAAAACCCCAAAAACCCCAGGGCCCTAAAAACAGAAAAAAGGGAGCCCCCCCCGTTTATTATAAATCCAATTAAAACTTGGATGACTACTGATCTTTTCATAAATTGGTTCACAGAACTATTTAAGCCTAATTGGGCTTACTGAAGGGAAAAAAAATTCCTTTTAATGTTTTTTTGTTTTAGACAATATCCCCCACTCACCTCTCACACATCAATGTTAATATTTTGGGAAAGTAATAAGTGTACTCTGTGTGTATCTTATTTTTTTTGTTTTTAATGCCTAGTGCTATTTGCTAAGTTAATATAAGTTAGTGTAAGCTTGTTGTCTGGCATTTATATGTTTTTAAAAAGGGAAAAAAAAAAGGTTTTCCCTTTTTTTGGGGATTCCCACTAGCCTGGAACCGGGGGGCCCCCACTGTACTCTTGTTTAGACCAAATAGACACCAAACCCAAATTTTAAAAAAAAACGGGGAAAAAACATTAAAAAAAAAATAACCTAATTACAATTTATCAATAATTTTTAAAATCTGTTGTATTGGGGTCTGTTATATTGAGGGTTTAATGCTAATTCTGAATATGTACCATTAAAAAAAAATCTACTGATGTTACACTACTTTTTCATCCCCACCCCGTATTTATTCACTGCGGGTGAGTCCAAAAAAATTTGCAGATGTTAAATAAGACAGGACAAGTGTGTTTTAAGTAGTTATACACAGTTCTGAAACATAAATATTTGTCACACCCTAACATAGGGGAGTGCATTTGAATTTCAATTTGACCAATACCTGGTATTTTACTGTCTTTGTCATCATCCACTTGTGGCACTAGTTTTTGCACCAGCCTTTTGTACTACCCCCTTGTACTCGACTAATTGTGGTTGCAGAGGTTTTGGGGGTGGGTCCTGGCCCCACCTCTTTACTGGTTGCTACTGGTCCACCCCCTTTCCCCCGCTCCATGAGCTTTACAACCCCTTTTTTTAAACCTTTCAGGGGCCCCAAAAAGTGATCCATTGTCCACAGGGTCCAAACCATAGATCTTACGCCATACTCAGCTCACTCAGATAAGCTATGATAGTAAATTTGGGGGCCCCCATAAAAAGAATGCATCTATGTGGTAAGTGTGCACCATATAAAATAAATCCCCCAAACACGCAGTGCATAATGAGAAAAAAAAAATGACTGTGTTTTTTTTTTTAAAAATTTGTGGGGGAGTATTTTCATGTGGTTTTTTTGGTTGTACAGCGGACCCCCCGGGTTTTGTTATTTTTTTTTTTCCCCGGGGAAAAATTTTAAGTGCCATTACCAAATGAATTTATTCCCCTTTAAAGGGAAAAATGTAAAAAAAAACTAGTCCTTTTGGGCCCCCCAAAAATACACTTAAAAAACATTTAAAAATACACTTACATAAAGGCGGGTTTGAGCAGGGCCAACACCCGGGGGGGGACTGTATTCAAGGGTTCTTGGTCTCATTTGATAGAATGGAAGATATATTAAAAGAAATAGGGAAAATTTTTTTGATTGGTTTTTGTACTGAAAATAGCTTCTAATTGACCTCAAAATAGCAGAAATGTTCTAATATATGTTTACAAATGCACTGATAGTGTTCACACAATTATTACAATATTGCATAAGGAAATAATTCATCTATTTTTTTGGGGGGGTAAAAAATTTTTGTAAATCAAAAATCAAAAAAAAATTCATCTGTAAAGCCCAAACGTAACTAATAAAAAAAAAGTTTTTTAATGCCAGAAATGCCTGCATTGTTTATTCTGGAAGCTGTTTTTTTAAATTTGAAAATTTGAACTTTGTGTGAAATTACAAAATTCCCAAAATTTTATCCTTTTTTTTACTTGAAAAAAATTGATTGGGGGGTTTTTTGTGCTCATTCAATAAAATAAAAATACTAACGAAATAAAAAGAATTTGATCAACTGGAATAATGTAATTGGCCTAAAATAGGAGTCAAAAAAAAGGGGGAAAACCCGAAATGTAAATATCACTAAAGTCAAATTTGCGAGTGTAATTTCGTCAGTTTTCAACCCAAAAATTTTTACTTTTTTTTTTTATTACCTTTGAAAAAAAATTTTCTACCATTTCATAAGAAGAATTTTTTTTTTTTTTTTTTTTTGGACCCTGTGGACAATGCTTTTTTCGGTTGGACCCCCCAAAGGGGTTAAAAAATTTTTTATGGATCCTTCCTCCACTACATCAATCTCTAGACTGTTCCACTTCCCGACAACTCAGTGACTGAAAAATACTTCCTAACCCCCAAAGCAATCATCTGAGTCTTCAACTTCCAGTTGTGACCCGTTGTTGCTGTATCCCAAACTCTGGGGAAAAACCTCTCTTCCCCCCTGTCAATTCCCTCTCAGTATTTTATGTTGTTATCATGTCCCGCCCTTTTTCCTGTCATCGAGTGTCGTCAGGTCAATTTCCATTAACCTCTTTCAGGGCATGCCTCTTAGCTCTGGGGCTAGTCTCATTCTT
>WNWK01050394.1:0-12852 GCA_009830355.1 Cherax destructor | reverse complement strand
ATTGGGGGCTAGACAAATAAGCCAAGAGTTGATATTAGTGTAATTGAAGGATATCTTGTCCTGCCTCCAAAGTCTTCTAAAAAGGAAAACTGATTTAAATGTTCATTTATCCTTTAAAAATTAGTGTTCATATTTATCTCTAATTGTTTTCGTATGAAAAACTATAGTATTTTTCTTTAAAAATGAATTTTTGAATATTTTTGGGTGGAACGGATTAATTGTATTTACATTATTTCTTAGGGGAAATACTGCTTCTTTTGGCGTTGAGTTTAGGCCTAGTCCTGGAACAGTTCGGCCCTCGGTTTCACTTACATACCTATTTTTTATTATAATGGAGGTAATTAGTAATTAAATAAAAAATAATTAGTGATATACTACTAAGGATGAAGCCAGGTACACAAGTTAAAAGAAATAGAAAAGGACAGTTAAAGAATGTTTGTTGACAATGTTTTGAAGATACGGATAAATTCATACCCCTGTATAAAAATTACCCCTCCGCCAAGTCTTGATCAACAAATGCCACATATCCCAAAAGCCAAGATATGAGGGGCACAAGAGATTGACAGCATGGTTCCCCACTGATCTCATCTTGGGCAGGGCCAGGGTCAGGTATGGAGTCGATATCCAAACACATTGCTGAAAGAAAAAAAAAACACAAATAATGATGTAGCAATAAAAGAAGAATTAAATAATTACAGGGGCCCCCGGGGACTTCGATGGTCCCCAAACTCCCCCTTTTATGTAATTTTTTTTTTTAAAATTTTTTTGTAAGTGTAATTTTGGGGTCTAAAAGGACTAGTCTATTTTACTTTTTTTCCCTTTTATGGGGATAAATTCTTTTGGGGTAAGGGAAATTTGAACAGCATTCTGAATAAAAAAAACAACCGGGTACCACTGTTTTCCTCGACGGGACCCACATATCTGGTCCCCCAATAAAAAAATTTTAAATAATATACAAATTTTAATACCTTAAATTTATTCTTATATTTAATTTTATTCTCCATGCGGAAGTGCCTAACAATATTTTATGACAAAAAAACAAAATTATTTTTTCATGAGGAAGTGGAGAAGAATCCCCCCCGAAAGAGGGGGTGCAAAGAGGAAACAAAATGCTCCCAGCATTTTAGTCCTTTTTTTTTTTTTGGGCCCCCCCCTTTGGGGGGATATGGGGGGGTTTATTGAAAGAAGAAATGAAAAAAAAAGTGTTCGGGGTTACCCTCCTGGGGGGAGATGCCATGTAAAAAAAAAAAAAAAAAATTTTTTAACCACCTATCCCCCTACCGAGGAAAAAAAACCCCCCCTTCCCCCCCCCAAAAAAAAAAGGTAAACATATTCAAATCATTCAACTCTGTCTTGCCAAAAGTGCGCAACACCACAGTTCAGATGTTGGAAAAATTCCTGAACTAAAATATGAAACACAATTATCAGAAATTTTCCTTTTACATGTATTCACAAGTTTTTTTTTTTCATGGGACTTCTAGTAAAAAAACCCCCCCACCTTAATTTAAAAAGGTTGAAAATAATATTTATAAAAGCTCAAACCCATAAAGGTCAAAGGGGGAAATTAGAGATAGTCTCTTATAAAGCCCCATACACAGAAAAATTTTTTGTAAATGCAACTGAAAAAGTGGGGTTTTAGACGGGATGGTAAAAACCCTTTTGGTAATAAAACCCACAAGTTGGTTGGGGAAAACACGTAGAAACACAAAGAAATGTTTGCCCAGACTTGTCGTATTTATTACCAAGGTTTATCCATTCTGTCTGACACTAAAACACTATGGACTTTGTACAAAAAACCCCCTTTCTACTCAAAAAAAGTCTTCGAACAAAAAATTGAAGAAGTGTATCCTAATTTGAATGGCCCTGAAAAGCCTTCAAATACAGGGGTTTAACCCGAGTTTCGACAGCTCCCAACTAGAACAATTAGGGTATTATTGTAAGTGCTTTTGTAAGTGTTTTTTTGGGGGGTTGAAAGGGGCTAATCTAATTTACATTATTCCTTGGGGGAAAAAAAGGCAATGGCACTCAACAGCCTTTTGGAACAAATTATGGCCGAAACCGGGGGCCCCAAAGACATGCTTTTCAATTTGGGATGCAGGTTTTTAACTGAATTGAAAAAATCACCCCAAATAAATAACTAAGGAGAGCTTTTTTTTACTGAGGTTTAACCAAACATAAACCCCAAACCCCAGGGGAAGTGGAACAAATTCATCCTCCATAAGCCATCATGTGAAACAAAAAAAATCCGGGAGCAGTAACCCTTTCTCCTGTATACAATAAAAGTTATGAAGAGAAATTTTTTTTTTTTTTTTTTGGGCCATCGTGCCTCAGTGGGATATGGCCAGTTTGAAAAAAGAAGACCCCCTTCCAATTTTTTTAAAATTGTGAAAGAGCCTTTCCCCACATCAAGACACCTCCGGGAAAGGGGATGAACAAAGATTTGACACCCCCTTTAAATTAGCTCACCTCTGACGGGGAAAAACCCAGCATGCAGAGGGGGAAAAATTTTAAGTCCCCCCGAGGGGCAAACAGCTCAGCCATGTGGACCAAGACCCATCCTTTAAAATTTGGGGGAAAACATGCCACAAGATCTCCCCAAAAATTATAATGAATTTTAAAAGCATTTTCAAGTTTTTTAAAAATAAGGGGGCCCCCCGGGTTTAAAGAACCCCCCGGAAATCGCAAATGTAATAAAATTTTTAAGGTTTTTGGGGAAATGTATTGGGGGGGTAAAAAAGACAACCACGGACATTATTTTCAAGGACGAAATTGGGGGAATGGCACTTAAAAAGGGGGGGGAATAATTTTTTTTGTTAACCGGGGTCCACTGATACACAAGCAACCCCCAAAAAGGGAGACTGAAAAATGACGACATTGTTCCAATTTTTTATTAACACACGCCGATTCCCCCCAAGGCAGGGTGGCCCCCAAAAAAAAAAACCCTTTTTTTATCATTCACTATCATTTTTCTTTCAAGAGGGGGGGTTTTCACTAAATTATAAAACTGCAACATTAACACCCCCCCTTTCAGATCGACACTGTACTTCCCATCCCCAGGATAAAAACCCCCTGCCGATTTCACTGTCCCTTCATATGTTACTTTTTCCCTCCAACAGCAAGTCAAATTAAAAAAAAATTTCTCCCATTCACTCCTATCAAATACATATATCATGCATGCTTGCTGGGGAAAAAAGCCCCTTGCACACAAAAAACCCCTTTTTCCCCCCCCCCAACCTTCCTAGGCCTACCCCACCCCCGCCTTCCCTTCCTACAGATTTATACACTTCGGTCATTCTTTTCGTTCCCCCCTCTCTGTCCGAACCACCCCCAAAAAACCCCCCCCCACCCCCCTGGATAATAGTTTTTTGGGGGTCCCCCCTCCCCAATTTTCCCCCAAAAAACCCAATTCCCCTGAATATTCACACCCCCATTGACCTCAGACATGACTTCCACTGCCTCCAGCCTTCTCCTTGTTTCAACATTCATCACCCATGCTTCACACCCATATAAGAATGTTGGTAAAACCCCATACTCTCATACTTTCCCCCCTTTTTTTTTCCCTGGACAAATTTTTTGTCTCCACAGACTCTGAAGTGCCCCCTCACCCGTTCCCATCAATTCTATGATTACCTCATCCTTCATAGACCCATCTGCTGACATGTCCTTTCCCCAAAAATCTGAATAATTACCTCCTCCATACTCCCCCCCCTCCAATCTGATATCCAATCTTTCATCACCTAAATTTTTTTTATCCTCATCACCTTACCCCTTTTCCCCCCATTCACTTTCATTTTTTTTTACATACTCCCCCCCCAAAATTTATCCACCAACCTCTGCAACTTCTCTTCAGAATCTCCAAAGCACAGTGTCATCAGCAAAAAAAAAAATGTGACAACTCCCACTTTGTATTTGATTCTTTGTCTTTTAACCACCCCCCCTCTTGCCAAGACCCCCGCATTCACTTCTCTTTTTCAACCCCATCTATAAATATTTTGGGAACAACCACGGTGAATCACACATCCTTGTCTAAGGCCTACTTTTACTGAGAAATAATCTCCCTCTCTCCCTCACACCCCCAACCCTTTTAGCCTCACTATCCTCAAAAAAACTCTTCCCCCTTTTTAGAAACCCTACCTCCTATTCCATACACCTGCAACATCTACCACATTGCCCCCTATCCACCCTATCATACGCCTTTTCCAAATCCATAAATGCACAAAACCTCTTTTCCCCTTATCAAAATTTACTGTTCTTTATATGTTTCACTGAAAACCCTTGGTCTCACCCCCCTATTTTTAAAGCCCCCTTTTCATCTTTCCACTTCTTTTTTATTTTTTTTTTTCAATAAATTCTAATACACTTTACCACGTATCCAAAACAGATTTTTTCCCCCTAAATTTTTCATTTTTGCCCCCTTCCTTTTTATACAAGGAACTATGCACGCCCCTTTCAATTCCTGGTTTACCCTTCTTACATTTTTTGAAAAAGCCCAACCACCAAAACTATATCCCCCCTGCAACATTTCTATCTTCCCCCATTTTTCCCCCTTACCCCTTTCCTCCCCACCCCAGAATTTCCCCCAACCCAAACTCCCTCCCCTACAAGTTTTTTCCTTGCCCTTCCAAAAAATCACAGCTTCCTGTCTTCATCAACTTTTAACAACCCCAAAAATTCCCTCCATCTTCCCAATACGTGGTACCTCGACTTATTTATTTCCCCCGTAGGGGGCATTTTTTAAGGGTTAAAAACCCCTTTAAAAAAAATTTTCCCCTAAGAAATAATGGAAAAAAATTTTAAAATCCTCCAAGACTTAAAAGTAGTTAAAAAAAATTTTTTTTAGAATTTTTGGGGACATTAAATAATACACAATTTAATGGAATACCTAAATACTTTTTAAATAGAAAAACATGTCATTAATTTTATTGAAGAGTTGTTGATGTGGGGGAGGGGGGAGGAAAGGTGGAGTAGTATGCTTTTTTTGGGGAAGGGGGAACCCCCTTCCTTCCTGCGGTGTTTTTTTTCGGGGTTTTCCCCTTTTCTTTGGCCACTAGGACCAGTTTGGGGTCACTGACCTTTCCTTTTGTCCAGGACCCTGTGTCTGGTGATTCTTTAACACTCCCAAAATGACACCCACTTGTCATTTCCGGTTGAGGGGGGCCTGCAACAGGGGGGTTTGGGGGTGATATTCATCCATAAATGCTTGCACCTTGCTCCACATTAACCAAATGTCCTTAACCCAAGAAGGGGACATTCTTCCATTTTTTTCCCCTCCCCCCCCCTCCTCTGAACCATTGCCCCGACCACTGGTCTTTTGTTCCAGTTGGTTGAAGCCTTGCGATCTTCATGGTTACCCTTTTTCCTTTTGCTCCTCCCCCAAAATTTCCCCCATCCTCACCACTACCCCAACCCCATAGACTTCCCCAAATTTTCCCCAAAATTTTTTCCAAAAAGGCTCGGGGTCAGGCCAGGTCAGGCTGGGGGTTCTGAGGCTCCCCCCCAAAAACCCTTTAAAACCCCCCTCTAGGACACAGTCGGGGCCCCAAAATTTTTTCCCGGGGAGACAAAGTCCGGGGAGTCACTCCCCCCAAGCCTTACCTAAAGGGGTTTTCACAATGCAGCAAAAATGGTTTTTAAATTCTTTAGGTTATATTCATGTCTGTGGTCACATCAAAGCACTTTTAAACATTGCTTTGGGGGGGGTTTTTTAAAATTTGGGAAAAGACCTGCTGGTCCTGGGTTTGGGGGAGAGGAGTGGTATTAGGGGGAAGAATTTACTTTGATGAATTTAAACTCTCCACAATTTTCTTACCAAGTTTTGGGGGGACAAGGAGCATTGTCCATTATCAGGGGGGACTTAAAAAAAATTTTTGTCCAAAGATATTTCTTCCCCGGGGCCAAACACGCCATTGAACCAAAGAAAATGCCCCCGGGCCCATGCCTTTTTTTTAGACCTCCCATCACACACAAGAGACTTGCTGACACCGATCTGAAACACTGGGATTTTCAAAAAAATACACTAGTAAAAGCTTCCCTTTTAATCACCCCTGGCATTGGGAAAAAATCAAAATTGCCTGTCTTTCATAGGTTATGTCCTGGGTGTGCCTTTTTTTCCCGAGTAATTAGGGCCTGTTGGGGGTTTTCTTCCCCAAAAAGGGGCCCCCTTTTATCAAATTTAAAAAAACCCCTTTTTTGGGGGGGAAAATTTTTAGTCTTATTTTTAATTAAAATTTTTTTACCGACTTTTTTTTACAACTGGCCCCCACCCATGCCCCACAACACATGATGCCAGACGCCCCTTTAAAATTTTTTTAAACCCGCCTCTGTCTTTAAATTTGCTTTACTTATATGTTGGGCATTTTTTTAAGGAGATCTCATGCAACTGCCTTGTTTTTCAAAATTTTTTCCTCCGAAACAGTATCTCCTGCTAACTGTTTTTGTTTATCCACCCAACAAAAACCTTTTACATTTTCCAGCACTTTTTTGGGGGGTGTTTTTGACACAGATGAAACCTTTTTCAACAACAGCTTCCTTTTTTTTTTTCTTGAATTTTTTTTGGACAATGGTAGCGATGGTAGAAAAGGGTTTCCATCAGCCTGGGGCCCCCCCCACTGTCGCACCCACTTTTTTTTTTTTTTTTTTATCTCCTTCTTCAGTTCTATCGTAATATATTTTTTTCCCCTTTTCCACAGGCTTCCACTAGGGGGTTTCCTTGGGGGCCCTGGTAGCTTATTTTTTGCCAAAAACACTAAAAAAATGGAATAATGCAATATCTGGGGTTTTTTGCGTGGGGGTGGGGGGGTGGGGCCCGGGGGAAAAATAGCACTAGCTCCTGGGGGCCCTGGGGGCCAAGGGGGGCCCTCCTCGGCGTTTACAACAAACATCGAAGTCAAGCACCCCTTTTTTTATAAATTCGGTTTTTGAAAAAAAGTAAAATGATAAAATCTGTCGAGGGACCCCCGTCCTCTAACTCTCCATTTTAATTTCTTATTTCTATCAAATCCCTTCATTCCCCAGGTTTCCCCCAACATTAATTTCCCCCTTTTTCTTTTTTCAAAAAATTTTTTGATAACATCTCCCCCCCTTTTCATTTGCTCTTTTTTTAATTTTTTCACCACTCTTTTTAACCTCTTTTTTTTTTTCCCAAAACTTTTCCCACCTTTGTTCTAATTTTTGGGGAAAATTTAAACCCAAAGTCAATCATCACTGTCCCGAGGGGGAAAGCGTGATAGAGTGAATAAGGGGGAAAATGTTTTTTTTTGGGGTAAATTGCCTTGGTGGGAGACTGCCAGTGTTTTAAAAAAAAAAATTAAAACCCTACAACAAAACATCAGAATCTTTCATTAAAAAACCTATACACAAAAAAAAATTTCCCAAAATACTTTTTTGAGGGTTTTAAAATTCATCCGGGCCCTTTTTAAATATAAAAAAAAAAAAAGTGAAAACCCTGATAAAAGGAAAAAAAAGGGGCAGCCAGTTTAGAGGAAGGGCAGTTATGGTGAGGAGATGGGGGGGGGGGAAAAGGGGGAGATGCCCGGGAAAAAAAAGGGGGGTTGAGAAGACAGGGGGTAAAGATAGATGATAAAATAATAGATAGATGAAAGAAGAATTTAAGAAAATAGAAGAACAGAGACAAGAAGAGAAGAAGAAAGACAGACCGGGGAGAGAGAGAAAAAGGGACAAAAAAGGGGGGGAGACAGAGAGACGACACAGAGAGAGAGAGGGAAAAGAGAGCTATGTTTGGGGAAGATATAAAATCATCGAGGGAGGAGACAGACGGGTCAAGGAAATAAACCCTTTTTTTCGGGAGGTTGAGAAGACACCGTCGGGAAAGATGAGGAAAAAAATTAAAAAGTTTTCCCCTAATTGTGGGTTGGTTATGAATTTTGTAGCTATGATCCTAGGGTTTAAAATTTAACATTCTAAAAAAATGTGATAAATAACAAAAATAAAAAAAGACAAAAAAAATTTAAAAATTTTTGCCTCAAAAATGAAAGGGTTTTTTCAACACAGGACCCCCGGTTCCCGTTTTGCTTCCCCCCAACAATTTGTAAGTGTATTTTTTTAAGTTTTTTTTGAATATTTTTTTGGGGTCAAAAAAAGACTAATCTAATTCACAGTTTTCCCTTTTTGGGGGAAAAATTTTGTCAGTAACACATTGAACAACATTCGGGGCTTATGGCCTTTAAACCCGGGGGTCCATTTTCGGGACACAAATAATTCTTTGCAAAGAATATTGAAAAAGGAGAAAATATTATTTTCACTTTTTCAAAAAAAAAATTTTTTAAATACAAAAAAATGAAAAACCAGGATGAAAAAAAGAACCCAATTGAAAAGGGGACATGGATGCCGACTGTCTGTTCCCCAGTAAACACAAGGGAAAACCCCCACGGTAACACCTGAAAAAAAAAATTCCCCTTTTTTCCCCCATAAGAGCAAAAAATTAAAAAAATCACAAAAAACAATAAAAAAACTCATTTAAACTAAAGAATAATCTTCAAACCCAACTGCAAAATTTCCTGATACAAATCACATTCAATATTTAATCAACTTGTGTAAAAAGGGGGAAAAAGTGAAATAACACAATAACCTACTTAGGGGGGAAAACTTTTGGTGTTTTTCCCCCCTTTAACGTTGGGGAAAATCACAAATTGGACTTGACAATAGTTCAGAACAAACTAAAATGTTTTAAGTTTTTAAGAAGGGGGATCTTAATTGTTTCCCCCAATGGTCTGGACTTTTTCCTCCCCAAAAAAAAAAAAATAAGGGGAAATAATCATAACATGATAGTACAGGGGGCCCCAGTAACAAAAAAATTATTCCCCGAAGGTTAAAATTTTGGGTTTTTTCCCCCCCAAAAAAAATGCCCTAGTTATCCATTTCAGCCCCCCAAAAAAACCCTTACTAAAAAAACTTTAAAAACGTGGGGCCCCCAGTTCACACCCCGGGGAAAACGAAATTTGTTGTAAAATATGTAAGTGCTTGTGGGAAATGTTTTTTTGGGGGTCTAAAAAGACAACATTATTTTTGGGATAAATTTCGGAAGGGGAAACAGGTTTTGAAAAAATTTTTAAAAATGGAGGTCCCTGTTTTATCGTTCCCCCCGGGTTTTTAATTCTTTTTTCGAAAAAATGTGTTTTGCTTTTTCGGGGAAAATCGAAAACTGCCTTTTTCGTAACGTGGGACCTTCCGCCTCCCGCGCCTAAGGGGACACAGGCGCCGCCAGTAAAGCGTTTTTCCATTGTGAGTTTCCCCACCCGTCTTTTTTCAAACATTCACAAAATTTTTTTTTTTTGGTGGTTTGTGTTGTCACTGTAAATAAGTCACCAGGGGGTAAAAAATTTCCCCTAGGGGCCCCCTTTTGGGGGAAAAAAAGTAGGAACACCATAACTGAAGAAAAGTTAAAAAAAATATAAGGGGTTTATTCTGAATAGCTGGATTACAAAAAACCCCATCTTTTTCACTCTACCCTGACGAAAATGAGATAAAGGAAGTTTAATGTTGAAAAAGGGGGTTGATTGTTAAAAAGATCAAAACATGGATGGGTTAAAAAGTTGTTGTTTGTGGATCAATAAAAAACAAAGCGGGTACAGTATTTCCATGGCGATAATTTGTGAAAAGGCAAAATTGCCGAATCTTGTCAAGAAAACCCCGGAACCAGTGGTGGGGCAAGTGTTTTTTAACCAGAAAAGGTTTTGGGGGGTTTTTAAAGAAACGTAGTGGCATAAATTTGGAGACATGGTGGGCACCACTCAAAAAACGGGCTAAAAATTTGGGGGGGGAAAATTTCCCGGGGGTTCGGGGAACTGAAAATTCCCCCCCAACAATTTTTTAAAACTGTGATGAAACAGGCCTGTTTTGGAAAAAAACCCCCCAAAACAGGACCTTTTTACTCGGGGGGAAAAAGGCCACCCAGGACACAAAAATTTGGGGCTAACTTTTAGATTGGGGCCAATGCCAGTGGTATTTTAAAGGCCCCCTTTTTACTGGTTATTTCTATGAAAACCCCCGACCCTTCGGGGAAAAAAAGTTTGAAAAAGAATAATTTGTGTGTCATTGAAAATAAAACCCAAAATTTACTAAAATTTTTTTTAAAGGAAGGGTATGGGTTTTTGGGCCCCTTTTTGTTGAAAAAAAATTTTGAAAAAAAAGCCACTCAAGTGCCCCCTGGTACGGGGCAATGCTCCTGCTCACCCCCCAACTTGCAAAGTGTTTGTCTAAACAAGTTTAATTTCATCAGGGGGTTTTTTCCTCCTAACACCCTCCCTATCCAGCCCAGGGGCCAGCGGGGCTTTTCCCCAATTCAAGAAACTGTACACCGGGATGTTTAAAAGTGTTTTGAAATGACCGACAATGAGTTGACCCCAAAAGTTCTGAAAGATCCCTAATATTGGCATTGCATTGCCCCTTTTTAAAGGGCTTGGGAGGGGAGTGATTCCCGGGGGTTTTTTCTCTGCTTGGGGGGCCATTGTGGGGCCCCCTTGTGGCCCCCAAAGAGGGGTTTTGAAGGATTTGAGGGTGACCCCGACCCCACGACCCCGGGCCTTTTTTGGGAAAATATTGGGATTGGGGGGAAAAGTGGGGGGGGAGGGGGGGAAAGGAAGGTTTTGGGGGGGGAGCACAGGGGGGGGCTAACAACTGAAAAGCTGCAAGGTTTTATCTGGAACACAACAGCCCCGCTGGGGTTTTGCTTAAAAAAGGAGGGTGAAGAAGGGAAAGGGGGCCTTTTTAGTGCTTAAGGGGATGTGTACAAAGTGGAAAGAGTTGCGACATTTGTTGAAAACACCACCCGGCAACTAAAGACCCTTCTGTCCCGCCATTATACAGACCATGTCGCCTTTTAGGGGAAAAAATTTTTGAGTCGCCGGGAAAAGAGGACTCCCGGACGTTCTTTCCCCCCCGGGGGCTATGACTTCAACGGGCCTAGTGGCATTTGACCAAAAAAAGTAACCCCCCCCGAGGGGCTTTTCCTGAATCCTTTTTTGGGGGGGCCCCCTTCCCCAAACCCCCCCCCCCCCCTTTTTCCCCAACTCCCTTCCGATGCCTGCAACCCTTTAATAAAATTAAGTAAATGTAATAATGGTACCCCCGGGTTCTTTTTAAATGCTTTTTTAAGTGATTTTGGGGCCCAAAAAGGGGGAGTCTTTTCATTTTCCCAATGGGGATTTGTTTTGGGAAAGGGGCCCCTTTTTAAAAACTTGGGAAAGAAAAATATTTAACCAGGACACTGTATATACATTATTACTTTATTTTTTATTCCAAACGAAGGTTTCAAAAAAATTTTTTCCCAAAATGTTGAAAATAGACTGTCCCCTTTTGACCCCCAAATTTCCACAAAAAAAAAATTTTAAAAAAAAAACTTAAAAAAGGGTGAGTTTGGGGACCATCGTATCGGGGAAAAACCCCGTTTCCGTGGCCCTTTTTTGGTAAACTGCCCTTTTTTGTAAGTTTTTTTTTTAAAAAGCTTTTTTAAGTGTTTTTTGGGGGCTAAAGGGCTATCTATTTTTCATCATTCCTTTTGGGGGGAAAAAATTTTTTGGTAATGGAGAAAGCTTCTGGGAAAAAAAATTTGTTAACCGATACCACTGTATATTGTTTTTTATTATTTTCATAATATTTTTTTGTGGAACGGATTAATTGTATTTCCCCTTTTTTTTTTTGGAAACAATTTTTAATTTCGAAACCGGGGTTTAAATAAACTCCTAACGGATTAATTACGATACCGGGGGGCCACTGTACTTACATAATTTTTGTTTCGGGGGGTTCATAACTCAGGGGGCCACTGTATGTACCCTTAAAAACGGGGGAAAAGGGGCCCAAAAAAAAATCACTGCTGTACTCCCCTATAAGAGAACATGCCAATATTAAAATTTTCAATATAAATATCAATATAGTACGTGGGACCCCTATTTCAAGCTCCCCCTAAAATTTTTAAGTTATTTTTTAGGTCTTTTTTTGGTGCTTTTTTAAATGTATTTTTGGGGATCTGAAATGGATTAATCTAATTTTCAAATTTTTATGGGAAAATTTTCCCGGTACGGGACTTGAATACCGTCTGCAATTTTGCTCATAAGTAAGGCCACTGTAGTAAATTTTAAAATTTTTTTCAGGAAGCAGGATTCAAACCCCTATTTTTCATCAAAGTACGCGTGCCTTATCCACAAAACCGACCCAGGATAAAATATTCTTTGATGATGAATGTAAGGGGTTTTTTTCCTTTTTGGGGCCGAGATAAAGTTTTTAAAAAATTTCACTATTTGTGAATTGTTCATAGTATTAAGAATGTGAAAAGATCGTGGTGTATTCATTTGTTTGTTAACTTTAACATAGTTGAAAACATTAAGATGAAGCTCACCAAAGGGAGTGCAAAGCGGGTGGGGGAAATTTTCCCCCAAACCATTAATCGGGCAAAATGCTTTCCGCCCCCCCACAAAAAAAGGAAGGATATGCAGATCCCAATGAGAAAAAGAATCTGCCGCTCTCAAACAGCTTCCCCCTCACCCAAACACATGGAATGCTGAAAATAGTAAAAAATTTAAATTTAATACAGGTTGTTTGTTATTTTCTGTGAGTAAAGCATAACAGAATTTATAATAATTTCATATATAGGATTTCATCCCCTGCTAAACTCAAGGATGTTCCCCCTTTATCCTAATCCCCTACTCCCATCCCGGGAAAATGAAATAGGTTTTCACTGGTTATGGTGACCACAAAAATCAAATCAATGTTTCCCGGGGGACCCCCCACCCCAAACCCGCCTGCCCCAAAGGGAAAAACTCCCTGCATAAATGGTATGCATTATTATGGAGATACCTAAAACACTTCACAAATGGTGAGTGTCCGGCTTTTCCCTTA
>WNWK01050393.1:0-12852 GCA_009830355.1 Cherax destructor | reverse complement strand
TGTGTGTGGGGCAGTGGTTTTGTGTCTGTTAGTGGTTTTGTGTGTGTCTACGTGGTTTTGTGTGTTTTTCACGGGTTTTTTTGGGATGTTACGGGGTTTTGTGTGTGTTCACGTGGTTTTTGTGTGTGTATGTGTTACGGGTTTTGTGTGTGTGTCTACGGGTTTTGTGTGGGTGTTCTGGTTTTTGTGTGTGTTCACGTGGTTTTGTGTGGTGTTACGGGTTTTGTGTGGTTTCAGGGGTTTTGTGGTTGGTTACGTGGTTTGTTGTGTCTACTGGTTTTGTGTGTGTTTAGTGGTTTTGTGTGTGTCTATGGGTTTTGGGGTGGCTAGGGGTTTTTGTGGTGTGGTTTTCGTGGTTTTGTGTGTGTGTTCTGGTTTTGTGTGTGTGTTCAGTGGTTTTGTGTGTGTGTTTTCATGGTTTTGTGTGTGTGTGTCTAGTGGTTTTGTGTTTTTCTCGTGGTTTTGTGTGTGTGTGTCTACGAGTTTGTTTTTTTATTTTTTGTGTGTGTCTCTTTTTGTGTGTACCATTTTTTTTTGTGTGTTGTGTCTCGGGTTTTTGTGTGTGTGTGTCAGTGGTTTTGTGTGTTTTCTACGTGGTTTTGTGTGTGTTCTGGTTTTGTGTGTGTGTTTGGTGGTTTTTTCTACGGGTTTTGTGTGTGTGTGTCTACGGGTTTTGTGTGTGTGTGTTCAGTGGTTTTGTGTGTGTCTACGGGGTTTTTGTGTGTGTGTGTTTAGTAGTTTTGTGTGTGTGTGTGTCACGGGGTTTTTGTGTGTTCATGGTTTTGTGTGGGCATGGGTTTTGTGTGTTTCAGGGGTTTTTGTGTGGGGTTTTTCAGGGGTTTTTGTGTGTTTTCATGGTTTTGTGTGTTTTTCACGGGTTTTGTGTGTGTGCTACTGGTTTTGTGTGTTTTTCTAGTGGTTCTGTGTGTTTTCTACGGGTTTTGTGTGTGTGTTTTTTCTACGTGGTTTTGTGTTTTTCTACGGGTTTTGTGAGTGTTTTTTCCGTGTGACCACCTATTTGTGGTTGAGGGGCGATACTCAGCCCTCCCGGGTGGGGGGGTTTTGTGTTTTTTTTCCATGTATAACCATGCTATATTCTCAATGATGCAAAATCAATATAAGAACTTGCAAAAATTTGGGAAACTTGTTTGAAAGTTATAATATGATGTAATTTGCACTTTAGACCAGAAAACTGTGGTAATGTGTTGCCCAAAGATCTCGCGTTCACTTGCCTTGCGAGGCGAGACATGGGGGCGTTACACCAGCAGGTGATAGATCCCCCTTGATTTAATAGGTTGTTGAGGGTTGATCCTTATGAGAGGACCTGAGAGTCCAACTAAATTAAGCCACAGTTTGTCTTTTTTTTAAATTTAAAGGTTAATAACCCGAATAATGTCTTCTAATCCTAAAAGATCCTTCAAACCCTGAAGAAATACTTCTAACCTGAAGAAAGACTTATAACCTGAAGTCTTCCTCTAACCAAAAGAAGTTTTTTTCCCCATCCCCCCTATAGAGTTCATTTCGTCTACACACCTTCCTACACTTATACCCTTAATCCCTGAAGCTGTGCCCCGGTTCTTTTTCATAATCCCTCAACTCCATTAACGTAGATTTTCATTACCTCATGTAAAAAAACCCTCCTGTGTGAGGGAATATGACGGGGAAACCCCCCACTGACACCGAAACCCTTATACAGCATTTGCAAAATATGGTGGCAGAGCACTGCAGATGTCCCCAAGTCTTGATAATCCACATTTTTTTTTTACCAGAGGTTACCCCCCTTTTTGTATTTAAACAAATAGTTTTCCAAATACTAACAAATATTTTAAAAACACATGCCATGACCTGCGGGAAGCTTTGAGAAAACCCCCCTGCAGATAATTTAAAACCCTTTCCCCATCTGTAACTACTGTACCTTAATGGTAAACAAAAATTGTATTGTATGTAGACTGGCTTCGGGTTAGTAGGGGCATGAAGATAATTGGGTTTGGGGGAAAGACACGAGGAGTCATTAAGACTAAATGTAACCTGCACTCTACTAAAATGAAGGATATTTTAAACCTAAAGGGGCTATTGGGATTTAAATAAACTCCTAGAGTTTTACACCGAGATATATACCCTTCCATTTTGTACATGCGCTGTTCCTTCCGTTCATAAAACACCATACACCCGTCAGAATATATATATACAAAGTATAGTTCAGATTTGGGGGCCCATACTAGATAAAAAGGCTTCGAATACAAAATATTTGATTTCTTCCTGAAGCAGTTAAAAAATTCCACTTTTCCCCACCACCTCATCTTTTTTTACTTCAAAAAATTAGGTATATTTTATCATGTAATATGGAACACAAGTCTTCAAAGGATACATTGATGGTACAAAGCATAGTTATATTTTTTAAAACTAACTAAATATTTCCTTTTTTGATACTTGTAGGTTTCTCCAGGTGGAGGCTGTGGGCGGAGACTGACAACGTGAGGTACACCTTCAACAGTACCCCACACCTGAGTTGTGGGAAACCCTTTTGTCTGAGCACCATTAAACAACCAAGACATGGTAATTAATCTTTCGCCGTACTTTTAATAATATGTAAACAAATATTCCTACGTATCATTTTATATATATATATCGTGCCGAATAGGTACAACTTGAGACGCTCTTCTTGCCGAATAAAGGGGCGAAAAATTTTTGTATGCAACTAACGGAAAAAAAATATTTCATTGAGTTTGTTTATTATTTATTTTTTTAAGCTTATTAAAATATATTTAGTTGGATTAGGCTAAATAAAATTGGGGTTATAATAAAGTTAGGTAAATTTTCTAAGGTTTTTTCAAAAATTATTGGAGGTTGAAAGTGAACATAGATAAGAGTAAGGTGATGAGGGTATCAAACAATAGTTTAAAAAAAAATTGAATATCACATTGGAGGGAGAGGAAGAAATGTTTTGTTTTTTTGGAAGCTGACTTGTCAGGGATGGGTTTATGAAGGATGAGGTTAACCATAGAATTGATGTTTTAAAAAAAAGGAATGTACGAGAAATAGTGGTACCAACACTTTATATGAGTGTGAAACAGGGTTGTAAATGCTGCAGCGAGGAGGCGGCTGGAGGCAGTGGAGATGTCCGCAAGGGCGATGTGGTGAAATATTATGCAAAAAATTCGCAGTGTGGAAATTAGGGGTGGAGTTACTAAAACTATTAGTCAGAGGGTTGAAGAGGGGTTGTTGAGGGGGTTTTGTCAGATGAATGAAACAAAGCAGAATGACTTTGAGAGTATAAATCTGTAGGGAAAGGAATGCCGGGTAGGGGGTCGTCCCCGAAAAGGGTTTTAGGGTGTAAAGGTTTTTTGGGGGAAGGGGTTGACTTCCAGAAAGGTGGGGGCGTGTGGGTTTTTTTTTTTAAAAAAAATTTTTATATATATATATTTAAAAATATATATATATATATATATATATATATAATATATATATATATATATATATATATATATATAACTTAAACCTTCATCTGTAACTACTGTACCTAATGGAAAAAAACATTGTATTGTATGTAGACTTTCGGGGTTTGAGGGGGATGAAGATAATTTGGGTTTGGTAAAACCGAGGAGTCATTAAGACTAAATGTAACCTGCACCACTAGTGAAGGATATTTTAAACCTAAATTTGGGTCTATTGGGGTTTAAAAAACCAGAGTATATAAGAGATATAACCCCCCATGTGTACATGCGCTGTTCCCCTCAGTTCATACACACCATACAACTGTCAGAAATATATATACAAAGTATAGTTCAGATTGTACCCAACTAGATAAAAAGGCTTGAATAAAATATTTGGGTTTCTTCCTGAAGCAGTTAAAATATTCCACTTCCCCCACCACCTCATCTTTTGTTACTTTAACAATTAGGTATATTTTATCATGTAATATGGAACACAAGTCTTCAAAGGATACATTGATGGTACAAAACATAAACCCATCCGCTGACAAAACATAACCCATCCGCTGACAAGTCAGCTTCCAAATATCTGGGAAAAAATTTCTTCCATACTCCCCCTCCAATGTGATATTCAATTTTTTTAAACTATATCGTTTGATACCCTCATCACCTTACTCATCTATGTTCACTTTTAAATTTCTCCCTTTTTAAAATTTTGTACCGAAACAACCTTAGAAAATATATATATATATATATATATATATATATATGCAAAAAAACCATTTGAAAAAAAAGAATTCCAAGGCCTCTACCACATTATAAAGGAACTAAAAAGGAAACATGAAAAATTTTGGGGGGAACTACACCTCACAGTCACATCACACTAAAAAAGACTACACCTCACAGTAGCGTAACATCTCACGACTCTTGGGGAAAAAAGAAAGGACCTGAAACTCTTCCCAAGAATTAAGATTAGTTTAATTTATTTTAAATTTTTCCCCAAATTTTATTAATTATAAATGAATCCAATTTATATAAACCAAAAGAAATATTCATTTTTTTTAAAAAACTGAAGAAACATGATTCATTATTTTCCCCAACCAGGACTTGCTTGATAAACCTTTCCCAGCTTTTTAAAATAAATTTGGGATGGTTAAAATTTCACATAAAAATAAATTAGAATTTGCCCAGTTCTAATGCTATTTTATGTTTTTTAAATTTATTAAAGATTTTCCCATTTACCAAATAAACTTTATCGATACTTTACAGGGAATCTTATAGAAATCCGTCAGCATTTTGGGGGAATTTTTATAAAAAGTTTTTTACTGTATCAAGATTTTTAAATGCAATTTGATATTAAAATTTTAAAAAGGAAGGCATATCAACCAAGTTTTCATGGAAAGGGGAAAACCCAAAATTTTTTTTTGGTTAAAAAAGGTTTTGCCTTTTTGGATTGAAAAAGTTTTCCTACTATTTTAAAAGATTTATCAATTATGTTTTTGGGTTTTTAAATCATTAGCTATTTCATAAATTTTGAGATTTTTCATCTATGAACTCTGGACTACAAATACGTAAAGCCCCAAAAACTTAAAAAAAAAAACTGACACTTTAATCTAAAAAAAAAAAATACACTTTAATTTAAAAAATTTCCCCCAAAATGCACGGATGTGTCTATAAGTTCCCCCTGAAAGTAGGGATAAAGTTTATTATTAAACTAAACTTAACAAGATTAAAAAAATAAATATACTTAAACGGACAAGATTCTAATGTTTATTTTTCAGGGAGATTTTAACCACCCAATTGTTTTTAAAAAATGCTGAAAAGGGTTTTATCAAGAAGTCCATGGTTGAGAGAAATATAATAGAATCATGTTTCTTAAAAGAGTTTTGAAAATAATATGAATATTTTTTTGGTTTATATAAAATTGGTTCATTTATAATTAATAAAATTTGGGAAGAATTTAATAATAAATTAAACTAATCTTAATTCTTGGGAAGAGTTTCAGGTCCTTTCTTATGTTCCTCTTCACAGAGTCGTGAGATGGTACGCTACTGGAGGTGAGTCTTTGTTAGTGTGATGTGACTGTGAGGTGTAGTCTCGCCCCATAAAGCCCTTCTTGTCATGTTTCCTGTTATAGTTCCTTGATAATGTGAGTAGTCACGAAAGCGCTTGGAATTCTTCTATTTTTTCATAGTGGTTTTTTTGCATATTTTGATATCACCTGTTTACTGTGATCTTTTTGCATATATATATATATATATATATATTAAAGGACTAGCCAGGATTCGAACCCATGCTGCTTTGGCCGGCCTCATGGTGAGCGAAACCCATGACGCTATAACCCACAGAACCACGCAATCCTACAAGAACCAAGCACCCAGTCAAGCTAGGTGTTTTACCCTTGGTTCGAGAACATACGGTGATGTGGGTGCCTCTGAGATAATTTTATTTTCCTCCCCGTTAGGTGTACTAGCTTCAACGAGCAGTATATTATATTATTGTGATCACGAACAAGTCGTATTGATCAATAACAACACTGCGACTAGCCAAGGATTCGAACCCATGCTGCTTTGGAAACCCATGACGCTCTAACCCACAGGACCACGCAATCCTACAAGAACCAAGCACCCAGCCAAGCTAGGTGTGTTACCCTTGGTCCGTGGTCACAATATAAAATACTGCTAGTTGAGGCTAGTACATCAAACGGGGAGGAGAATGAAATTAGCTTAGAGGCACCCACACCACCGTATGTCCTCGGACCAAGGGTAACACACCTAGCTTGGCTGGGTGCTTGGTTCTTGTAGGATTGCGGGGCCCGTGGGTTGAGGGTCATGGGTTTTCGCTCACCATGAGGCAGGCCAAAGCAGCATGGGTTCGACTCCTTGGCTAGTTGCAGTGTTGTTATTGATCAATACCACTCGTTCGTGGGTACAATAATATATATATATTGTCTTCTCCTACCACCCCCTATATTTTATATTACATGTGAACTTTATTAATAGACATAAGAACATAAGAACATAAGAAAGGAGGAACACTGCAGCAGGCCTGTTGGCCCATTCTAGGCAGGTCCTTCACATTCCATCCCACCAACAGAATATTTGTTCAACCTAATTTTCAATGCTACCCAAAAAATAATCTTTGATAATTTTATTTACTCATGTGCAATTCCCACTCAAATCCAACCCCTTTCACTCATGAATTTATCCAACCTAAATTTAAAACTACCCAAGGTCCTTGCTTCAATAACCCTACTAGGCAGACTGTTCCATTCATCAACTACCCTATTTCCAAACCAATACTTTCCTATATCCTTTCTAAATCTAAACTTATCTAACTTGAATCCATTATTGCGGGTTCTCTCTTGGAGAGATACCCTCAAGACCTTATTTATATCCCCTTTGTTAATACCCATTTTCCACTTGTATACCTCGATCATGTCTCCCCTCATTCTACGTCTTACAAGTGAATGTAATTTAAGGGTCTTCAATCTTTCTTCGTAAGGAAGATTTCTAATGCTATGTATTAATTTAGTCATTCTACGCTGAATGTTTTCTAACGAATTTATGTCCATTCTGTAATATGGAGACCAGAACTGAGCTGCGAATCTAGGTGAGGCCTTACTAATGATGTATAAAGCTGTAATATAACGTCTGGACTTCTGTTGCTAACACTTCTTGATATAAATCCCAGTAATCTATTTGCCTTATTACGTACGCTTAGGCATTGCTGTCTTGGTTTAAGGTTGCTGCTTACCATCACCCCCAAGTCCTTCTCGCAATCTGTATGGCTAAGTTCTACGTTATTTAACTTATAAGTGCTTGGGTTATGGACACTCCCGAGCTTTAGAACTTTGCATTTATCTACATTGAACTGCATCTGCCTTTTTTCTGACCAGGAATTGAGTTTGTCTAAATCCTCCTGTAGTTCACTGACATCTACGTCTGAATCGATTATCCTACCTATCTTCGTGTCATCAGCGAATTTGCTCATATCACTAGAAATTCCCTCGTCAAGGTCATTTATATATATTATAAACAACAACGGGCCCAAAACCGATCCCTGAGGAACGCCACTTGTTACAGATCCCCACTCCGATTTAACCCCATTTATGCACACCCTCTGCTTCCTATTGGTGAGCCATGACTCGATCCATGACAACACTTTTCCCCCAATGCCATGAGCAGCCACTTTCTTTAACAGTCTCTGATGTGGTACTCTATCAAAAGCCTTACTAAAATCCAAATAAACGATATCGAATTCTTTATCATTATCAACTGCCTCAAAAGCCCCACTGAAAAAAGTTAACAAATTAGTTAGGCAGGAACGGCCCCTGGTGAATCCATGCTGAGTATCATTAAATCCATGCTGAGTATCAGAATGAATACCTTGGTACAATATATCAAAGGTTATGAATCTCCTCCAGCTCCTCCGAGGCCGGACGCGAGCCCAGTATGCAGCATTCATTTTTCCTCTGGATGGCCACGCTGAGGCGCTGGAACATGAAAGTGGCTGCCCTCGGGTCCCTGGTGGTGTCGATGAGTCTGGAATCCAGTTCTTTAAGGAAACATGTGGCGTTTTTCCCCATGATCCCAAGGTCTCTGGTCCCACTGGGACAAATTGATACTGTTGACTTATGTCCTTGTACTTTCCGATCTTGTACTCCTCCCTGTGATCAGCAGCTCCTCCCTGTCGCCCGACACTGTGATGGATGTAGGTGTCAGCCAGCGTCGACACGCACGTATAGTCCCATTCTTCCATGGATAGATGGTGATCCCATCGGGGCGGTTTGCTGGGTTGTGGGTATTGTTGGCTGCTAGTGATCGGGGCTCTCTGTCCGCTGGGCATCCAGTTGTAGCAAGGGTTTTCTTTATGATGTCGTTGACTTCACTGTGTCTTGCATGCCAGCCCTTGGTTTTGGAACAGTTAAGACCATGTAGACCATATTGGTCGGCTTGTGCATCGCCGCAAATACACGTATATTCCGTGTGAATTGGGGCAGCAAGGCGCAGAGTCACTGCATTACAGAAGGTCTTAGGGTCGAAGCGTGTTCCCATTGCCAAAATGGGAACTGTTTTGGAGGAAGTTCCCAGAGTATTGTGCACTCACAGCTTGGAGACGGGCAGTCTCCCTGTCTGATGTTACAGCCCTAAGCATGTTGGCCAGCACCTTTTCAGCGATGGGGCCACCCCAGCTTGACTGTTTGTAGGCCAGTGCTGCACTAGATTTTGGTGCTGGAGCAGCAAGAATTTCCCATTCAGTGATGGCACTGGCGTAGCTAGGGTCCTATATTCCTGCTTAGTCACTGAGTTTGTCCGGAAGAATTTCTCTTATTAACCTGTTTGATGCTATGGAAGATGATAGGAAAGCTGGTAGGGCAATCTGGGAGGATTTGCGTACTCCCAGTCCCCCAAGCCTGACTGGAAGTGAGGCTTGCAACCGCTGTCCATCTTCGAGGGAAAGATTCAATACACTCTCTAGCATCGTCTTAAGGAGAGAGTCATATTCCTTGAGTTTCGGACTGCTGAAACCTGGGAGCATCTCGGGAAGTAGGTAAGTTTTGGGATTGATAGGCACCTGGTGAGTAGGTAGAAGGCATCATGTGTATCGATGTCTTTCATCCTGCCTTCCATCGTCCTGAGGTCTGAGATTTTTTTTCTAGGATCAGATCGATGGTATTGGGCCCACGAGGAGCACCCAGGAGAGTGCTGTTGGCTGGATCAATGGCTCGTGCTCCTGGCAAAACAGCACTAATATTCTGGATCATCTGTCGATTGGTAGAAACTGTTTCACATTTGGTGGGGTTTAAAGATAGGCCCAGGCTCTCTCCCATGTCTTTAATTTTTCTGATACCCAGCTAGGGTACCATCATCCAAGTACCTGATATTGAGCTCACTGGGGAGCGCTTCTGTGACTTCCTTGATGACCAGACAGAATAGAAAGGGGGCGAGAGGGTCCCCCTGTTGCACACCCTCACACGAGTCAATTTCATGGTCCCCAAATAATAGTCTAGAAGTCACACTATAACACGATTCTATGAAGGGATAGAGGGAAGGAAAGTGTCTAGAAACTGCTTGGAGAGCAGCATCCCTTCTGACTAAGTTGAAAGCGTTGGCAAAATCCAATTTGATCAAGGCTTTTTCATCGAACATGTTGTTGATGTATGCTCGTGCTGCATGGGCAGCTGCTTCACAGCCTTGTTGAACACCAAAACCGAGCTGAGTTGGTTTCAACATTGAGGCAGCATCTTGACTCACCATTCGTACTACAGCCTTGGCAACTAGGCGCCGAAGGGTGTTGCCCACTGCAATAGTCCTGATTCCTCCATCCTTTTTCCGGAGAGCACATAGTGATGGTGATGGACCAGGTGCTTCAGCTCCTTTAGTACCTTGGTAATTGACCAGGTGCTTCAGCTCCTTCAACGCCCTGGTGATGGATCATGTGCTTCGGCTTATTCAGTGCCCTGGTGATGGACCAGGTGCTTCAGCTCCTTTGGTGCTCTTGTGATGGACCAGGTGCTTCAGCTCCTTTGGTGCTCTTGTGATGGACCAGGTGCTCCAGCTCTTCCAGTACCCTGTTTTATAGTGCCCTGATTATCAAAGCATATTCCATGGATGGAGTAGGTGGGTTGGGTAGGAGTTTTTGTTTGTGGGATTGGTTTTGGGTTTTAGGGGACCTGCCTAGCGCTGACCAGTTGGCTTGCTGCAGTGTTCCTTATTTCTGTTTTCTTGTGAGTGAGAAGGGTTGGATTTGAACGGGACTTGCACAATTGTTTGGGGGTTGTCGGGGTTTGTTCCTTGGATGGGGATGGGTTGGACAAATATTTTTGTTTGTGGGTTGGTTTTCACATGGACCTCCAAGTATGGGCCAGTGGGCTGTTGCAGTGTTCCTCCTATCTTATGTTCTTATGTTCAAAAAAGAGGTCTAATGGCCTCTGGGACACTGCCAGCCAGGCACACACTGGAAAATTTGGTGAGTTCAGACAGCAACCTCTAAACCCCTCACCAAGTGCTGGATTGAGCATTTGTTTCAAGTGTTGTAGCCTTAAACCAGTGAATTCCTGCTGAACCCTGTGCAAATGACACAGCAGCTTTATACACATCAGCGTATTGTAAGGTTAAATGTTTTTTATCTGTTGCAATGTCGGGGAGGTCAATGTTATACTGGGACCCTGGGGATGTTTATCCTTCAGGGCTTGTGCTGTAATGATGTCCTTAGGAGCGATGGTATCCTCACTGGTTATAAGCCTCAGTGCTCCAATAGTATTACCCTCTTCTATTATTTTTTTTGCTAATTTGGGTTCTGATTTTTAAGCATAATTGTTTTCTGATTCAAAAGTTTGATTGTATGTCTTATACATTATTTATGAAAAGGCTGTTAATACAAAAAAATTAATGTGACCGCCTAAACAGCTCTTATTGTCATTTTCAACAATATTAATTTTACAGGTATGGCAACCTTGCGAGGAAATTCCCTGTCTGTAGACGAGTAACCAACAACCACTGAGAAGCAGGAGCCAGAGCTATGCATAGGCCTTAATTCAAAAGAAAAGGTACCGAAATGCATTCACGGGGTTTGTTACAGGCAGTCTCGTTGGGGCAGGACCTCGCTAACATCGTCTTCAACCTCCAGTAACTGCAGCAGTGTTCTGGCCCCCCAGAGGGGGACTGCTGATTGATTCTACTTGGACAAAGATAGGCCCAGTGGAAATTGTTGATATTGAAGACAAGGAACTGTGCAATAAGACATATATTTATGTTATGCTCTCTGAATGTCAAGATACGAGAAGATGTTAGGGTTGTGCAAGTCTAGGTGGGCATTTTCTAACAGAAGACGAAGAGTCTGCCCAGTTTACTGAGCTTCCCAAAAAGAATGAAAAACACATGCACCACGGACCAGATACATGTGTCATGGATCAGAAGCGAGGACTGGTTTAAGGAGAAACTTATATCTCAGTGCCCAACATTACTGAACAACGGCACCTTGGGGTCACGTAACTGTCTGAGTGAGCTAGAGTGCAGCATATGTCGTGTGCCTTCCACACTAAAATATACCTCTACGGCGCCATTAACAATTTTGACGAATTACTTACGCATGTTTCCCGATGGAAATATTTACTTTGAGGAAACACCTCCAACATCACACAGGAGGGGGAATTGTGGGTGCTGCGATCTAAATTTCACCGAGAGACCTGGACACTGAGAGGGGGGATCCCGGGCCCGTGGGACGTCTTACCTGGTACTCTGGGACCACAACATAACACTGACGCTCACTTCCTGCAACATTTACAGTTCTCCTCCCATGATGGTGTGTGTTTTCCCAGGAGTCAGCGATGTGACCGTCGGAAAGACTCTCCCGACGGCAGTGACGAAGAAGATTGCCAAACGACTGATAAATATGGAACCCCTATAACCCCAAAAAATAGTCCATTCCATGGATTGACAAAGAACGGAACTCTACGTTATAGATTTGAGTTAAGGGCCATTGATAAAATAACAACTAAAGATGGAGTAGCCAAGATATCGACGGGTATCTTGTTAAATGGCATGATGCTCGGATAACCTTTATTGATACCAAATGATGATCAATTATATTCCCTGCGACTCTATCTGGGGCCCATCTCGGAGTGATGGCTGGTTACGACAGTGGACCAGAGGTTGCCCTCACCTCCATTTATAGCAACTGTTTTGTCTATGGAAAAAGAAAGTGGTTGAAAATCAAGACTTTTCTGACCCTTTATGGGTAAGTTAACAAGTCTCTAATTAATACTGCCAAGGTAAACAGAAGAGACCATGAAATTAACGTTCAGAATATAAAGAAAGGCTTTGTTTAATTTTTCTTAATTAATTACTTATCAATATTTATATTTATGAAATGTGTAATTAAACACACATGCACAAGCTTTGCTCATGGCCAAATTTTCCGTAACTGTTAAGGGCTATGATTACAAGTTTATTCATGTGAGCTGTCGCTGTCACGCGAACTACCTCTCCTTTCCTAACAGCCTTCCTTCCCTTCTCCTCCTCCCCATCTCCTCCTCGCCTCTCTTCTCCTTCCCCTTCTTCGCCTCTCCTCCCCGAGGTTATCCTCAGGAAAAATAAACTGGGCACAATATTCACTCTTAGGTATCCGGAAGGATACCTTACGTTGGTTACCCAATTTTGTCCTCATCCAAGGCTTTCATTCATAACTTGAGAACACATTATCCGATCAGCTTCGATTTCCAGTCTGTGAGTAGAGAAGCGTCCACGCAACCACTGACATGCTCAGTATTATATATACCATTCCTGGATTTAGCCTGGTGGCTAAAGCTTGCTTCACGGCGAGGTTCGGGTGATCCAGCAAGGTAGAAACATTGGGCGTTTCTTTTCACCTGTTGCTATGTTCACCCATCAGTAAAATAGGTACCCGGGAGTTAGTC
>WNWK01050392.1:0-12852 GCA_009830355.1 Cherax destructor | reverse complement strand
CCTCACCCTAGTTCTTCGTATCCACCTTTGGTTGCGCCGTATCTTTAGCAAGCATAAAGATATTGTCTTTTGTTGGGTCCCTGGTCATGTTGACGTACAGGGCAATGAACAGGCAGACACTGCTGCGCGGTCAGCAGTACATGACCTTCCAGTTTCATATAGAGGTGTTCCTTTCACGGACTATTTTGCGGTCATTGCTACCCACCTTCGCACCCGTTGGCAACAACGCTGGTCTGACCTGCTGAATAACAAATTTCATTCTATTAAACCGGTTATAGGTTTCTGGCCTTCTTCTTGTCACCAATGTCGAGGTTGGGAGACTACACTCTCCCGTCTTTGCATCGGCCACACTCGTCTTACTCACGGGTATCTCATGGAGAGGCTCCCTGCTCCTCTCTGTGAGCATTGTCAGGTTCCAGTGTCTGTTCGACATATTCTGCTGGACTGCCCACTCTATCAACGAGCACGCAGAATTTACCTCCAACGACGTCTTCGCTCTGCGGCCCTTTCTTTACCTTCCCTTCTTGCAGATGGACCCTCCTTTAATCCTGACTCTCTTGTTGACTTTTTGACAGAAACTGACTTACTACACAAACTCTGAAGATTATACCTCTAGCACCTCCCTCTGTCCCTTCTACCTCGATCTCTTGCTACCCTCTATCCCTGCACTATCCACCATCATGCTGCACTCCATACCCTACTAATCATCCATCTCCCTCTTACAACCCACTCTCCCTGCATCCTACAATAACCTGCAGCGCTGTATAACCCCTGTGGTTTGGCGCTTCTATTTGATTATAATAATAATAATCCAGGATGATTTGAATAGATTGATGCAGTGGTCGGAGAAGTGGCAGATGCAGTTTAATGTAGACAAATGCAAAGTTCTAAATGTTGGGCAGGACAATAACCATGCCACATATAAACTGAATAATGTAGATCTTAATACTTGTGATTACGAGAAGGATTTAGGAGTTCTGGTTAGCAGTAATCTGAAACCAAGACAACAGTGCATAAGTGTTTGCAATAAAGCTAACAGAATCCTTGACTTCATATCAAGAAGTATAAATAATAGAAGTCCTCAGGTTGTTCTTCAACTCTATATATAGTGGACCCTCGGTTAACGAAAAAACTTCATCCCAGAAGCCTGCTCAAGTGCCATTACCGAACGAATTTACGTCCTTAAGAAATAATGTCACGTAGGTTAGTCTATTTCAGACCCCCAAAAATACACTTCCACATGCACTTAAAATATTATACTTACATAATTGTACGATTTCCAGGGTATTCGTTAACCGAGGGTCCACTGTAGTATCTTTGGTTAGGCCTCATTTAGATTATGCTGCACAGTTCTGGTCACCGTATTACAGAATGGATATAAATGCACTGGAAAACGTACAGAGGAGGATGACAAAGTTGATCCCATGTATCAGAAATCTTCCCTATAAAGATAGACTGAGGGCCCTGAATCTGCACTCTCTAGAAAGGCATAGAATTAGGGGAGATATGATTGAGGTGTATAAATGGAAAACAGGAATAAATAAAGGGGATTTAAATAGTGTGCTGAAAATATCCAGCCAAGACAGGACTCGCAGGAATTGTTTCAAGTTGGAAAAGTTCAGATTCAGGAAGGATATAGGAAAGCACTGGTTTGGTAATAGAGTTGTGGATGAGTGGAACAAACTACCGAGTGCCGTCATAGAAGCTAAGACGTTGTGTAGTTTTAAAAATAGGTTAGATAAATACATGAGTGGGTGTGGGTGAGTGTGAGTTGGACCTGACTAGCTTGTGCTACTAGGTCAGATGCCATACTAATTCCTTAAGTGGAAGTGACCTGATTACCTGGAGTTTACCTGGAAAGGGTTAACTCCAGGTGGTCGGGTCTAAGCAGGGGAGTGATGGACTTGCCTCGCATGGGTCAGTAGGCCTGCTGCAGTGTTCCTTTTTTCTTATGTTCTTAACGTGTTTCATACATAATTCTGAAGAAAATATCATAGATGGATTAATGAAAATGTCTATACATTAACGTAAAATAAGACATTTAAAATGCCCAAGAGTGATTATTATTAATATTACGTAAAGTTTTCCCTCCACCCGGCAACCACACCTCCATAGCTTATAAACAGCATGTTTATATGCTATGTAACATGTTTCTTATATAATTTTGAAGAAAATATCCTAGATGGATTAATGAAAATGTCTATATTGACATAAAATAGGACATTTAATGTTCCCAAGAGTGATTATTATTAGTACAGTGGACCCTCGGTTTTCGTTGAAAATTCTTTCCAGAATGCTGTTTGAGTGCCGTTACCGAACGAATTTGTTCCCATAAGGACAAATGTAAATTAGATTAGTCATTTCAGACCCCCAAAAATGCACTTACAAAGCACTTACGAAAATACACTTACATAATTGTTCGAGTTTGGAGGTGAACGAAAACTGAGGGTCCACTGTATTACGTAATGTTTTCCCTCCACCAGACAACCACACCTCCATAGCCATATAAACAGCATGTTTATATGCTATGTAACGTGTTTCTTATATAATTTTGAAGAAAATATCATAGGTGGATTAATGAAAATGTCTATATTGACATAAAATAGGACATTTAATGTGCCCAAGAGTGATTATTATTGCATAATAGAGAGATGTGCTCGCGGAGAATGTAAATGTTACGGCCTCCTACCTATAAAGACAGTTAGGTAGTTACCCTGCCGGCCGGCAGTCAATGGGTTACATCATCAGACCTGATGTTGGACTGCTGAGCCGGCTTGACTGACAGTGTTAACCAGACTCTCCCATGGAGAGTGTTCATCAGACTCTCCCATGGAGAGTGTGCACCAGACTCACCTGGTGACAGGACCTGCTTGAGTATACACCAGACACACTTGGTGACAGGACCTGTTTTGAGACTCATAGACTGGCTTGAGAGTATATTCCTGACTTTGGAATTGCTGATCACGGAGACTCTCACGACGTATCTGGATTCTGAGAGTATTCAGCAGACTACCTCACGGCGTACATTGGACACCCGTGGACTGAGACTTCTAATCAGGGATTTGTGCATCTCTCATCAGGAACACCGACGTGGAAGTCAGGGTGTGTAGTACCTGATGAGCTGTGTGAGATGCGACTGACAGAAGTAAGGAAAGTCCGGGTGTGTTATACCTGGTAGGCGTGTCAAGCGACATGGACTAGCCAGGGTGTGTTATACCTGGTAGGCATGTCAGGCGACACGGACTAGCCAGGGTGTGCTGTACCCTGTGAGCCTTATTGTGAAAAGTCAGTGTGAACCCGGTGATTGTGACGGTGGCACGACACAAGTGGAATAGTCGTGTGATTTTGTGTTGGTGTCGGATGACGCGGTGTAAAGGTTTTAGAGATTGTGTTCGTGATACAGGGGGCGTGCCATGTGGCACAGAGAAGGTGTCGTGTGTGACACAGCAAAGGTGTCTTATGGCACAGAGAAGGGTGTTGTGTGACACAGTAGAGAAGGCGTGTCGGGTGACACGGGGGCGTGTCATGTGACACAGAGAACGGGTGTCATGGGACCCCGTGTGAAAGCGTGCCATAATTCAGAGATAAGGGTGTCTGAGGACACGGTAGAGAAGGCATGTCATGACTATAGGTTGGTAGTGTCATGTGTGACACAAGAAGATGGCAGCGACATGACACTAGGCACTAAATTTATGATTGTTTTACTTGTGCTATTTTATTACCTTTTAGAAGTTGTTATAAAATGTGTGTAAAGATATATGATTTTACACAGATTATATGTTATACAGATTACGTTTTTATATTAATAATAATTTTTTTTTTTTTTAACACATCGGCCGATTCCCACCAAGGCAGGGTGGCCCGAAAAGAAAAACTTTCATCATCATTCATTCCATCACTGTCTTGCCAGAGGGTGCTTTACACTACAGTTATAAAACTGCAACATTAACACCCCTCCTTCAGAGTGCAGACACTGTACTTCCCATCTCCAGGACTCAAGTCCGGCCTGCCGGTTTCCTGAATCCCTTCATAAATGTTACTTTGCTCACACTCCAACAGCACATCAAGTATTAAAAACCATTTGTCTCCAATCACTCCTATCAAATACGCTCACACATGCTTGCTGGAAGTCCAAGCCCCTCGCACACAAAACTTCCTTTACCCCCTCCCTCCAACCTTTCCTAGGCCGACCCCTACTCCGCCTTCCCTCCACTAGAGATTTATACACTCTTGAAGTTATTCTGTCTCGTTCCATTCTCTCTACATGTCCGAACCACCTCAACAACCCCTCCTCAGCTCTGGATAATAGTTTTGGTAATCCCCCACCTCCTCCTAATTTCCAAACTCCGAATTCTCTGCATTATATTCACACCACACATTGACCTCAGACATGACATCTCCACTGCCTCCAGCCTTCTCGTTGCAACATTCATCACCCATGCTTCACACCCATATAAGAGTGTTGGTATAACTATACTCTCATACATTCCCTTCTTTACTTCCATGGACAAAGTTCTTTGTCTCCACAGACTCCGAAGTGCTCCACTCACCCTTTTTCCCTCATCAATTCTATGATTCACCTCATCCTTCATAGACCCATCTGCTGACATGTCCACTCCCAAATATCTGAATACATTCACCTCCTCCATACTCTCTCCCTCCAATCTGATATCCAATCTTTCGTCACCTAATCTTTTTGTTATCTTCATCACCTTACTCTTTCCTATATTCACTTTCAATTTTCTTCTTTTACACACCCTACCAAATTCATCCACCAACCTCTGCAACTTCTCTTCAGAATCTCCCAAAAGCACAGTGTCATCAGCAAAAAGCAACTGTGACAACTCCCACTTCGTATTTGATTCTTTATCATTTAACCCCACACCTCTTGCCAAGACCCTCGCATTCACTTCTCATACAACCCCATCTATAAATATACAGTGGTACCTCGACTTACGTTGTTATCACCATACGTTATATTCGATATCCGTTACTTATAACGTAAGAAATTTGAATGCGACATCCGTTGATTGATTCGTCTTACGCCTTTCGTACCGGACCTGTCCGCTTGGCGCCCAGCTGAGCGCACTCCAGGGAGCGTCAGTGTGCTATTGTTTACAAGCGAGAGCGACCACCCACCCACACCCACGCATTCATACCAGTATATTGTCATTATTCCACTGTTTTTAGTGCTTGCAACTGCTAAATAAGCTACCATGGGTCCAAGGAAAGATCCTAGTGCTAAGCCTGTGGTAAAGAATGTGCAGGGAGTGAAGCATTTATGCAGGGAGTGTAGCATTTATGCAGGGAGTGTAGCAGGCATGCAGGGAGTGTAGCAGGCATGCAGGGAGTGTAGCAGGCATGCAGGGAGTGTAGCAGGCATGCAGGGAGTGTAGCAAAGATGCAGAGAGTGTAGCAGGGATGCAGGAGTGTAGCAGGGATGCAGAGAGTGTAGCAAGGATGCAGGAGTGTAGCAGGGATGCAGGGAGTGTAGCAAAGATGCAGGGAGTGTAGCAAGGATGCAGGGAGTGTAGCAGGGATGCAGGGAGTGTAGCAAGGATGCAGGGAGTGTAGCAGGGATGCAGGGAGTGTAGCAGGGATGCAGGGAGTGTAGCAAGGATGCAGGGAGTGTAGCAGGGATGCAGGGAGTGTAGTAGGCATGCAGGGAGTGTAGCATTCATGCAGGGAGTGTAGCATTCATGCAGGGAGTGTAGCATTCATGCAGGGAGTGTAGCATTCATGCAGGGAGTGTAGCATTCAAAGAAAAAGGCAAGTAACCCCAGAAAAGAACTTGGTACCTGCAGTGTTAATGGAAGGGGATTTCCCTTCCAAACACTAGCATACTACTCCACCTTCTCCCCTCCTCCCGTCCTCCACACATCAACAACTCTTCAATAAATGTAAGTGACATGTTATTGTACAATATTTGCATGTGTATTTATGTATTCTTTATTCAATTATTTATTATTTAATGTCCAAAAGTTCTAAAAAATATTTTATTTAACTACTTTTGGAAGTCTTGGACGGATTAAATTTATTTCCATTATTTCTTATGGGGAAAATTGATTCGTGTTACGTTTGTTTCGTCTTAAGAAATGCCCTCTCTGACGGATTAAAAACGTAAGTCGAGGTACCACTGTATTGAACAACCACGGTGACATCACACATCCTTGTCTAAGGCCCACTTTTACTGGGAAATAGTCCCCCTCCCTCCTACACACTCTAACTTGAGCCTCACTGTCCTCATAAAAACTTCACTGCTTTCATTAACCTACCTCCTATTCCATACACCTGCAACATCTGCCACATTGCCCCCCTATCCACCCTATCATATGCCTTTTCCAAATCCATAAATGCCACAAAAACCTCTTTACCCTTATCCAAATACTGTTCACCTATATGTTTCGCTGTAAACACTTGGTCTACACACCCCCTACCTTTCCTAAAGCCCCCTTGTTCATCTGCTATCCTGCTTTCTGTCTTACTCTTAATTCTTTCAATAATAACTCTACCATACACTTTACCAGGTACACTCAACAGACTTATTTCCCTATAATTTTTGCACTCTCTTTTGTCCCCTTTGCCTTTATACAAAGGAACAATACACGCTCTCTGCCAATCCCTAGGTACCTTACCCTCTTCCATACATTTATTAAATAATAGCACTAACCACTCCAAAACTATATCCCCACCTGCTTTTAACACTTCTATCTTTATCCCATCAATCCCAGCTGCCTTACCCCTTTCATTCTACCCACTGCCTCATGAACTTCCCCACACTCACAACTGGCTCTTCCACACTCCTACAAGATGTTATTCCTCCTTGCCCTATACACGAAATCACAGCTTCCCTATCTTCATCAACATTTAACAACTCCTCAAAATATTCCCTCCATCTTCCCGATACCTCTAACTCTCCATTTAATAACTCTCCTCTCCTATTTTTAAGCCTAGGGAACAAATGGATTAATAATAATATATATTAATAAATATTGGAAATCTGAGATTTTATTGTTATCCCGAACAGTCCTTTATTACAAATGAATTTTTTTTTGTAATAGTAAACAAACCGGGTGGCGCGTGTCGTATTTGAAAGACCGCTCGCCATATACAGTGGTACCTCGACTTACGATATTTTTTCATTCCAGAATGCTGTTCAAGTGTCATTACCAAACGAATTTATCTCCTTAAGAAATGTTGTAAAATAGACTAGTCCTTTTAGACCCCCAAAATTACACTTACAAAAGCATTTAAAAAAATAAACTTACATACAAGGGTGAGTTTGGGGACCATCGTAAATCGAGGTACCACTGTATAAAGTTTTGGTCATAATTTGAACTTGCTGTATTAACGGAACGCCATAAGGCGAAACGCCATAAAGCGGGGCTCTACTGTATTTATAATCCCTCTACTCTTTCCAAAACTGATCCTTCAACATTATTGCTACCCCTTCCTTAGCTCTAAATGTCTTTTAGTATATTACGTGTGGGTGGGGTGGGGTGGGGTGGCCTGGCTGGCTACCATACCTACCACACCTGACTTCTTACAGTAATCACTACTCACTTCTCACCCAACATTAAGACTGCAAATATTTTCAGGTAAGTAATGAGTGTACTGTATGTGTATTTTACTTTTTATTGTTTTTAATGTCTAGTTCAATTGCTAACTTTCTGGCGATGTTCACTTTTCAGCAGTATCCTGGAACCTAACCTACCATGTAAGTGGGGCCCTACTGTATTTCCTTTAGCGCTCCTCACAGTTCTTTCTAACTCTACCTCAGTTATACTCTCCACACTTGCTTGTCTCTGATTAACCCTTTCGGGGTTTCGGCCGTACTAGTACGGCTTACGCGCCAGGGTTTTGGTCGTACTAGTACACCTAAATTCTAGAGCCCTCAAATCAAGCAGAAACAGGCTGGTAGGCCTAGATGTGAGAGAATGGGTCTGTGCGGTCAATGTGCGCAGTATAAAAAAAATCCTGCACCACACAGTGCATAATGAAGAAAAAAAAAACTGACCGTGTTTTTGGTCTAAAACAGCGACTTTGCAGTCTATTTTAGTATGGTATTTATGCTTGTATTCTCGTTTTATTAGTCTCATTTGATAGAATGGATGATATATTACAGAAATAGAGATACTTTTGACTGGTTTCATCATGACAAGTACAGTGGTACCTCGAGTTACGATATTTTTTTGTTCGAGAATGCTGTTCAAGTGCCATTACCAAACGAATTTATCCCCATAAGGAATAATGTAAAATAGACTAGTCCTTTTACACTCCCAAAAATATACTTACAAAAGCATTTAAAAAATAAACTTACATAAAAGGGCGATTTTGGGGACCATCGTAACTCGAGGTACCACTGTAGTACTTTGAAACTGAGTGCAAAGTAAGCGAAAATGTTTGATTTTTGCCTATGTTCAAGAGTAAACAAATCATGCCATGCATTTAATACACATCAACTGGGTAGTCTAATATTCTTGCACAAGTGCGCTTGATATTATTTATACCATTTTTACAATGATGCAGTTGTATACATGACAGTAAATCTTTTATTTTTGTGAGAATAAAAATTCAAAATGGAAAGCAAAAGTAATTAATGTAAAAGGGGCCTAGAGACGTGACTAATGAACAGATAAAATGTTATTTGAGTGCCAGGAATGTCTGTCTCATTTATTCTGGACCCTATTTTGAAATTGGCATCTTTGAAATTTGTGTGAAATTGGCCAAATTGCGAATTTCTGACCACCTTATTGGGTAGTCGAAATCGGTAAATTGGCTGTTTCTTGTACAGTAGACCCTCATTTAGCACGAATTTATGTTGCACGTTATGGGTATTGCACGATTGAATAATTGCGGCACATTCTTATCTAACACGACGCAAAACTGATATTACACGGTTCGGTCGTACATGTCGTACAATATCGGGAAGCTCGCTGTGTTTATTTACATACATTTTCTCATTTTCATTGCATTTTCATAAATCTACCAAGCAATCATGGCACCCAGTAAGCATACAAGTGTTCCAGCAAGTGACAAGAAAAGGTTTAAGTGTTCAAGTCTAGGAATTACAAAGTTTGAGGACTGACTGACTGACTGATTTACTTACTGAATGACTTACTGAATGACTTAACTGACTTACTGACTGACTTGACTGACTTACTGACTGACTTACTGACTGACTTGACTGACTTACTGAATGACTTAAAGTTAGACACTCAGTACAACCATCGACTTCATTTCCAGAACCTCTACCATCCACCTCAGCCCAGTAGGGCCACAGCATAACTCTTCCCTCTCTTCACAATCATCCACAAACACCAGCACCCACAATTTAAGGTAAATGCTATTATTTATGTTACATTTGTAATCTTAAGCAGTAAAAACAACATAATACATCACGATAATGAACTACAATTACATATTCACTTTTATTTTTGTAAGATCTGTTGGTCTAAAAATAACTTGTTTGGCTTTTTGGGGACTCCTAGTAACATAACCCTATTTTCCCCATAAGTTCTTTTATTTATTTAACACGAATTTATATAACACGGCATTTTCAGGAACGTGATTACCGTGCTAAATGAGGGTCTACTGTACTCAATTGATAGAACAAATGGAATTCTAGCGAAATAGCTATAATTTTAGTAGACTGAAACATTGGAATTTGCCGAAAATAGGGCTCAAAGTGGGCGAAATCGCCGATGCGTAAATGTCATCGATCGCTAACTTCGCAAAAGCTAATTCCGTTAGTTTTAGATCAAATTTCATAATTTTGGTGTCGTTGTGATCGGAAAAGATTCTCTATCATTTCATAAAAATCCAAAAATTTGGGACCCCGAGAACGAGTTTCGGAGAGGGCCTGTGGACCCTTAAGGTTAAACATGCATCCCTGCCCTGTAGCACTATATGACCCTTGTAGGTTTAGAGCTTGGATTTGATTATAATGATAATTATAATAAGAATACTACCTACAAGTACAGTGAACAAATAACAAAAAAGGCACAATACCTTGACTGGAACAATACACACTCGCATAGAAGAGAGGAGGTAACGACGTTCGTCCGACTTGGACCATTTACAGTCACACTAACACAAAGAACAGGTAGAGGGTTATAGGCAGCAGACAGGAGGGCACAAGAGAGTGGTGGAGTAATAGTGGAAGTAGTAGTGGTAGTAGTAGTGGTACTGCTTCTTCCACTACCACTACTACTTCCACTATTACTACACCACTCTCTTGTCCCTCCTGTCTGCTGCCTATAAATACCCTTTCTATCGGTTCTTTGTGTTAGTGTGACTTTATAAATGGCCCAAGTCGGACAAACGTCGTCGTAAGCTCTCTCTCTATGTGCAGGTTGTGTGTACAGTGAACCCTTGGTTAGCGGCCATTCCTGTTAGCGGCCAACTCGTTAGCGGCTGGTTTTACGGCTCCTGGTTAGTGGCCGTTATTTCGGTTAGTGGCTGTATGGGATGCGTCGGTCCGCCGGCTGGGGCCGCTTGCGCTTCAGTTTGGCTGTGTCTCTCGGTGTGTAAGGAAGCTTCTGCTCATTCATCCAAACATTTCTCTTGTTTTCCATTGTTTTTTGTCAGTGCAACTGCGAAATAAGTAACCATGGCTCCCAAGAAAGTTCCTAGTAAAGTTCCTGTGGCAAAGAGAGTGAGAAACACCATGGAATTTAAGAGAGAAGTGATTGAGAAATATGAGAGTGGTATGCGGGTGCTGGAACTTGCCAGGATGTTTGGGAAAAACAAATCAACAATTACAACCATCCTGTCAAAGAAAGAACAAATCAAGGATGCTGATGTTGTAAAAGGAGTAAATGTGCTTACGAAACAAAGGTCACCAATAATGGAACAAATGGAAAAGTTATTGTTATTGTGGATTAACCCTTTGACTGTCACAACCCTCAATCCTGAGTGCCATTCTGTTGTCGCAAAATATTCGAAAAAAAAAAAAAAAATTTCTTATCAAAATGTTAAGATTATTTTTCTGATTGTTTTTATCCTAAAAACAGATTTTTGCCATCAATACTTACCGAGATATGGAGGTGTAAAGTTGGCAGAAAATGAGCCGCGTATGGCAACAGCGGCGACTGCCGCTCACTCAGTAAACATTTGTTTACTTCCATTCGTAGATTTCTTGTTTTTTTTCACTATTTTCTTTTTTTTACGTAACTTATGTGGCCTGTGAGACCAAGGTAAGGTGCAATGTATATATATACATTCGTTGTATGCAACACAATAATAGCATAAACATTAGTATCTTTATATTGTTTACAAAACTTGTTTACACAAATGAACAATACAAAAAAATCTTTATTACTATTGTTCTATAATATATATACAAATGTACAGTCACTGGACATGTTCATGACATTCTGCAGCTTGTGGAACTCTTTGAAACATGGTTCCATGCACAGTGGTGTTTACATTCCTCACACATAAAACAGTGTGTCTGCATTTTTTTGGGGGGTTTTTGTATATACACAGACAAAACATCTCTTCTGAGCAGTTTTCTTCAAAGTGTAGCAGGCAGTTGTGTTAGGTAGTTATCCTAGGTTGATGGGGGGCTGGGCGCATTCCTTCCTTCCTTCCTACATTCCTTCCTTCCTTCCTCATCCTACCTTCCTTCCTTCCTTCCTTCCCCCCCCCCTCCCCTCCCCCCCCCCTCCCCCCCCCCCCCCCTCCCCCCTCCTCCTTTCTTCCTTTCTCCTTTTCTCTCGTCCTTCCTTTCTTCCTTCTGGTTTCTATATATACACACAGCCACTGGACACATGCCTAGAACTTATAAGCTTCTGGAAGCTGGTTGTTGTGTCTGGGTCATCATTCCCACCTTCCCCTTCCTTCCACATTCCTTCCTTCCTTTTATCTCTCCTTCCTTTCTTCCTTCCATCGGGTTTTTATATATACGCATATATAATCACTGGACACTTCATAGAATTGTATTAGCTTCTGGAAGCTGGTTGTTGTTTCTGGGTCGATTCCTTCCTTCCTTCCTGCCTACCTTCCTTCCTTCCTTCCTGCATTCCTTCCTACCTTTCCCTTTCCCACCTTCCTTCCAACCTTCCTTCCTACATGCCTTCCTACATTCCTTCCTTCCTTCCTACATTCCCTTTCCCTTCCTACATTCCTTCCTTCCTTCCTTCCCACTTCCTTCATTCTTCCTACATTCCTTCCTTCCTTCCTACATTCCTTCCTTCCTACCTTCCTTCCTTTCATACCGTCCTTCCTTTTTTTCATCTCCTTCCTTCTGGTTTCTATATATACACATATATAGTCACTGGACACTTCATAGAACTGACATTTAGCTTCGGAAGCTGGGTTGTGAGTGTGTGGACTTTAAATATGTGAGCAGGGGGCGGGCTGTAAAATGACATATTATACCACCACCACCTGTAACACCCATGGGGTCCCAACCTTCTTCCCCCCGTCCTTTCCCACCTACTTACGTCCTACTTAGTACCTACACTACCTACTTTCTTCCCCTTCCCTTCCTTCCTCCCCCCTTGCCCTTACCTCTTACCTCTTACCCCTCTTGCTTCTTGGCCCCCCCATCCCCTTGCCCCCTCTTCCCCTTCTTGCCCCCCTCTTCCCCCCCCTCTTCCTCCAACCTATTGCTATTGTTCTATAATATATATACACATATATAATGACGGGGCACTTTTCCCTCAACTTCCCCTTTGCGCTTGAAGTTTGTGTGTGGACATATAAAATTTCTGAGTCAGGGTGGGTGTCAAAATGACATATTATCCATTACTCACCACCCCCCTGCTTAACCTGTCAACAAAAAAGGGGGCCCATGTCTTCCCCACAACCTCCTTCCCAGCTTCCTTTCTTCCTTCATTCCTTTCT